>CAUYQG010098767.1:0-39173 GCA_963574415.1 Tarsius wallacei
GAGTGCAGTGGCCGCTCCCGGCCACCGCAGCCTCGACCTGCTGGGCTCCGGCGATCCTTCCGCCTCAGCCTTCCGAGTAGCCGGAACTACAGGCGCGCGCTACCACACCCGGCTGATTTTTTGATTTATTGTAGAGATGAGGTTTCGCCTGCCCAGGCGGGTCTCGAACCCACAGGCTCAGGCAATCCACTCACCTCAGCCTCCCAAGGTGCGGGATTACAGGCTGAGCCACCCAGCCTGGCTGAAAATAGTAATTTCTTATTGGCTGCTGTACCTGGAACATACTGAACACTTGATATATATTTACTAATTGCTAAAAAGCAATGATATGTTTAAGACTGACGAGAAATATTCCTTCATAATTACAAATTACATAATTTCTAAAATTCAAATGCTTTCAACTAAATCTAGCATGTCAAGGCTACTCCTAAAACAGAGGTTCTTAATTTGGGGCTTTAGGAAGTCATCATACCCATTTTTCTGGAAAGAAAGTCTACAGCTTTTCTTTAAAGGGTTCCTCATCTCAAAAACATCCTTGAGGAGTGATATACAACTTTGGTTATGCCATGGTATCTTCTGGCAAATTTTTAAAATGCAGATTCCTGGGTCCCACCCCATAGATTGTGTCTTCTCACCTGTGATACAACCACAGGATTACATTTTTACTACCCAGATAACTCTAGTGTATAGCAAAAGTTAAGAACTATGCAATTTGGAAGCAACAAATGTTTGACTAGATTGGGCTCCTCAAAGCTGAGTATACATATAGAAAAGAAGAAAATTTGAAAAGTAAAAATTTTGAAAGAACTGGCATCTCTGGCAAACAATCAGTATACAAGCTCCTGAATATGAATACTTCCATACCATAAAAACATTTTAAACAAAGATGAGTATCTCCACCTCCACTTAAGTACTAATCTGACACTAGGATTTCAGAGCTTATTCCCAGAATAGAAATAATACGTTTCACCTAAAAGACACATATTTCAGATAAAAGTTCACTTTTAAATAATGTACTAGACTATAAAAATCCAAAAATATCAAGAGAATGACAAAATGCTTTCTGAAGACAAATCAAGAACTACATTACAACTCTGAAGGCTCTGTAGTTTAACTGCTAAAAATGCCTTTGAAGCGATTATATTTCTACCAATTAATTGGGCCCTCATTGGGCCTCAACTGTTAAACAGGATGAGACACTGAACTGAGGTGAAACTAATACTGACAACAATGACACTGTCAGCAAAAGAGGGGGGAAGGAGAATTTCAGAGATGTATTTAGATCATGCCAAAAAGGTCTGAAAAGACCAGGTGTCAGAGTGACACCAGTGGTAAACTTGTTTTGTTGAGCCTTTTTGCTTATTTGTGTCAGAGTCTCACTCTGTCACCCAGGCTGGAGTGCAGAGGCACACGGCTACCGCAGCCTCGACTGTGGGGATCAGGTGACCCTCCCGCCTCAGCCTCCCAAGTAGCTGGGACTACTGGCATGTGCCACCACGCCCGGTCCATTTTTTGACTTATTGTAGAGATGAGGTCTCGCCAAGTTGCCCAGGCTGGTCTTGAACCCCTGAGCTCAGGCAATCCTCTTGCCTCTGCCTCCCAATGCTGGGATTACAGGCATGAGTCACCACACCCAGTCTTGTTTTGTTTTTTGTTTAAAGTCCAATAAGCAAACATCAAGTAAATGAACCAATTCACTGACACCAAGCTAGAGCATCATAAGTTGCTGGTTTTTAAACCCTCATCCAAGTAATTCTTTAAAATAAGTGATAGGCAAAACAGACGGCAAAGCACCGAACTGCTAAGTACTTATAAAATAAACAAATCCTGAAATGTTCCCAGTAATAAATAATCTTAAATGCGACCTGGACACTGAGACTCACAAGGAACGCACTCCACCCACTCTCCATCTGGATTCCGGACTGCACAGCAGTATCAGCTGACACAAGGCACCAGGTCATGAGCACACCTGACTTAAAACATCAGAAACGTGAAGCAACCCTTTTTTTACACTGGAGAACTTGGGAAGAAGGTCGAACACCATCTGTGAAGCCTCCCCAGCTTGCCCTTCTTGCTCACACTGCAAGGACACTGGATCTGAAGCATCGTTCAGTTCCCTTATCAAGTAAGTTGAGTTGGTGAGGAAGTGCAAAGGAATGCATGTCATGTGGTCCTCAGCTCAGGAACCTGGTTAGTCATGGGGTAAGATCAGGTTTGAAATGCGCAGGAGACCTGAAGAACTGTAAAAGCAACAGAGTTTGAAAACACCTCCTTAAAGTTTCCCTTCTACAAAGACGGGCCACAGGCAGCTTTTAGCTCGTGGTGCATTTCACTCCAAATCAAAAAACAGTGCGCTCTTCACTAGGGACTTTCTCTTTTATCAAGAGCCTGTGGGAATAAATGTTCTGGGAATAACTAGTAAATATATCAATGAAGACACAGATACATCCTCCCAAAATGTGGGCTTGAAAGGCAGACAAAGCAGCACAAAAGTGAACTCCACTGACTGCTGACAAAACATGTCATGTGCAAGACTCCCATGTGTCAGGAACAGAACTCTATGTAAAGAAGGAAATGGCAACCACATGGAAGGGCAAAGGAGCTGAGGCCTGGTAGGACATCGAGTGCAAGGTCAGGCACTCACCAGATGACCCACTCAGGAAGAATGCGACCCCTCCCTCCTTTTAATTTGGAGAGACAAGAACCAAGAGAAAAACCAAGTACTGGTGGGAGGAAGAGAGAGAAGCTGAGACAATCTAACCCTAATGGGGAAGAGGGGGGAGACCTGGCCAGGGTCAAGTGCCTCAGTCGGGGAAGTTAAGACAAAAAGGCTGAACAGGGCCAGAAACAGCCCAGCTCCTGGACTCCAAGGGCCACAGGGCCTGCTGAGAGCCCCAGCCCCGCTGCCACCTCGTGGCCAGCTCCTGTCTCACCTGGGCCCTCCTACAGCACAGGCAGTGCATCGAAATCAGCCCTCCACAACTCGGAGCTTTGGGCGTAGAGGTTCATGAACATGCCTGGATAAAACACAACTTACTTCTGGCAGAACTGGGAGTGTGAAAGTAAAGGAAACAGACAAGAATGCAGCAGTGGCGCCCAGGCATCCCCCACCCCAGCAGTGCCGAGGGAAGGTTCCAAAGCCCAAGGAGCTGCAAGTGACAGGAGGGAGGTTAACCAACACGGACCGTCCCTGGGGGGACATTACCACTCAGAACTGTACTCTGAGAGTCTCACCCCAATTTACAGAGAGAGAAAGAAGGGACAGGTAGAATTTCCCTCTAAAGGTGCAGTCTGACTCACCAAAGCCATCTTCACTGCAAAGCCTTAAACACTCCCAAATACAAGGAAAGTATGCAGCCTTCCCTTCTGAGGATGTGGTGGGGAAGGAGCAGCTAAGGGAGCAGGAGAGCTAAGTCCTAGGGCACGGCCCAAGAGACACTGTCTCAGGGCCGCCTGTCAATTTTCGTTTTTCTACTTACAGGAGACACAATGCTCACTACACAGCTAGAGCATGCTATACAGACCAAGAGAAACAATACAAAGGCATCCCTGGCATTCAGTATCAAAGTTGATGTTAGCACCTTTTCCCTTCCAAAGACAGATGCAGAAGATGCTGGTCCAGGGGTTCTCGGCCAGGGGTGATTCTGTCCCCTCCTCCCCAAGGGCACATGTAACAAAGTCTGGAAAAATCTCATTGTTCACACAACTAGGGGGAGGGAAGGTGCTACTGGCATTTGAGGGGTAGAGGCCAGAGGTGCTGCCAAACACCCTGTAGTGCACAGAACAGCTTCCCACAACAAAGCATCATCAGGCCCAAAACACCAACGGTGCCAAGCTAAGAAACCACGCAAACATGGAAGATGGTAATTTAATGGCCAACAGTGGGTACACACTTGGAATCTGAATATCACTGTTATTCATGGACCAGACAGGGTATGGGATACAGGCGTCTGACATGCATGATCTCCTTAAATTCTAGAAAAATACCACAAGGCAATTCCATGTTACATAGCACTAAGGTGCCAAAACCAGAGTAGTATGTCAGGGAGCCTGGATTCACAGCCAGGGCAATTACACTTTCAAGCTGCACCCGCCTGCGACACGGAACCCAATGAGTCGTTGAGGTAAAGAGTTAATGGCTATTAATCTATGAAAAACAGCATGACTATCTGATACATGCAGAACTTCGTAAACTAAGAACATATACTTTTAAAATACCCATACAAGGTTTACCAATTGACCATGCGATGGGTCGCAAAGACACAGCTCCAATTCCAAGCATCAGAAAGAATACAGGCCGCATTCCTTGACCACCTTGCAATGAAATTAAAAATTAACAATAAAAACCGGTAGCAGAAAAAAAAAGAATTTAGACTTGAAATTTTAACACACCTTTCTAAATATTTATGTTAAAGGAAAACAAATTACTCCTATTTAGAAATTAACAATGAAGACATCATATACCAAACTCTTCAAATCTGGCCAAAGAACTACTCCAAGAAACCATATAGACTTAGATGTATATTTAAGAAAGTAAGGCAAATCAATGTAATCAAAAGTTTGTTTTCATAAAAAACTAACTGATAAAGCAGAAAACTCTGAATCCAAGAAGAAAAAAAAGTAAAAGAACATTAGAAATGAAAGACCAAGCCAGGTACGGTGGCTCACACCTGTTATCTCAGCACTTTGGGAGGCGAAGGTGAAAGGACTGCCTGAGCCCAGGGATTCGAGACCAGCCTGGGCAACTTGGTGAGACCTCGTGTCTACAACAAATCAAAAAATCTGCCGGGCATGGTGGCATGCTCCTGTAGTTCCAGCTCCTTGGAAGGCTGAGGCAGAAGGATTGTCAGCCAGCAGGTCGAGGCTGCGGGCCATCAGCATGCCACTGCACTCCAGCCTGGGCAACAGAAGGAGACCCTGACTCCAAAAAAAAAAAAAAAAGACCAACTACAACAAAAGAGGAAGCCAGGATCTACAGGAAGATCTTAAGGGATTACTAGGCAGAATTTCATGCCAATAAATTTGAAAACCATTTAAGCAAAACGGGTGATTTTCTATGGAAATGTGGCTGGAAGAGGTGTTTCAGGCCTGTAACCCCAGCACTTTGGGAAGCTGAGGCAGGCGGATCACTTGAGCCCCATTCAAGACTAGCCTGGGCAACACAGCGAGACCGCGTCTCTAGAAAAAATAAAAAATTAGCTGGGTGGAAGCTGAAGTTGTAGGATCGTCTGCATTCAGAAGGTGGTCAAGACTACCATGAGTCGTGACTGTGCCACAACACTCCAGTCTGAATGACAAATTCTAGTAAAAATACCACAAGGCAATTCCCATGTTACGCAACACTAAGGTGCCAAGACCAGAGTAGTCAGTCAGGGAGCCTGGATTCACAGGAAATCTAGGAAAATATATCGTCAAAACTGGCTCAAGAAGGAAGAGATAAAAAGCTTTAACAAACTAATAACACAAAAAAGGGTAAAATACAAGGAAGGGGCTAAAAAAAATTTTATTTATGAAAAATGATGTATTTCCTCTCACATGTTGAAGCTTTAATCACCTTCAAAGCACTCTCCATTGGATGCAATACACCTAACGAGATGCTGTCTCAACTGCTCAGAATAGTTTTTGAACTCATCCATCTTGAAGCCTTTTAGTATTTCTGCCAGTTTTTTGGTTTCACCTCTTCCACATTGGCAAAACATTTTCCTTTGAGGACTTTTTTCATCCATGGAAACAAAAAAAAGTCACCTGGGGTGAGATGGGGGGGAGGGGCCTGCGGGTCTTACCTTTTTTGGTCAAAAACTATGCGCTAGTAAATCACCCATCATGAAATAGGCAAAGGCGATGAAAGAATCTCCAAAAGAAAGATTATCTGAAGCTGAACACAGCCTCTCCTAACAACTCTAGTTGGTACACAGATGCCGATGGGCTCCTAGAACACTATACCTAGTGGGGAAGTCTGGACTACAAAGGGCCCACCCTCCAGAAAAGAATTTCAGTTTTTGAGAGGCTCCCACACATATGAGCAAAGACTCAGTCAGAAAAATAAAACTGCTCCCAGAGCATACCAATTATGGTAAAATAAAAATATAATTTAAAAAGATGAAAAAATGCCAACTGGTTCAAGACACTCTAACAGTCAAATTTTATCCAAGCGGCAATGAAAAGATGATCCCTATTAACTATTCCCAAGCACAGAAAGATGGGATAATTTACCAACTCAACCTGTGAGCCTGTCATAACCACAGCAAGTCAAAAAGCAAACAATGGGCCTTTCCAAGTTAGGAACAAGAGGAGGGAGGAAACAGTGAGGGGGAGGGGGGGGAATGAGAGGAAGGGAAGGGGGAGAGAGGAAGGGGGAAAGGGGGAAAGGGGGAAAGGAGGAAGGGGAAGGGGGTGAGGGACACACACACACTCCCAAAAATTCCACCGACAAATCACAGTGGACTTTTTGTTTTAAAAAGGAAAAAAGCCAGAGTCTCAAGCTGGAGTGCAGTGGTGCACTCACAGCTCACCCTTGATCCCCCAAGTAACTGGGACTACAGGCGCATGCCACCATGCCAAGCTAATTGCTTTTTATTTTTTGTAGAGATGAGGTCTCACTATGTTGCTCAGGCTGGTCTTGAACTTCTCACCTCAAGCAATCCTCCCACCTCAGCCTCCCAAAGTGCTAGGCTTACAGGAGTGAGCCACAGTGCCCAGCCTGACATATGTTAAAAGAATACTCCAGGTCATCCAGACCATGGGTATCTGATATTGCTTATACTAAGAACTCTTGAATGGGAATATAAACTCAAGAATGCGGGGAATTTTTGTCCATTCTGTTCACTGCTCTACCTCCAGTGCCACGAAGAGCTCCTGGTACATAACAAGCACTCAGAAAACATTTGTTGAATAAATTCAAGGGTCAATCAACATCAGAAACACCACTAAAAGTCTCTAAAGGAAACAGACACATTATATATATATATAAAACACATACATTTTATTTTTTATATATCTATTATCTCCACAGATACTGAAAAGGTACTGGGAAAATTCAACACTCAGTTGTAACTAACATTTTGTTAATAACTTAGAAGTTAAAAGAACAGCCGGGCACGGTGGCTCACGCCTGTCATCCCAGCACTTTGGGAGGTGGAGACAAGAGGATTGCCTGAACCCAGGGGTTCAAGACCAGCCTGGGCAACTTGGCAGGACCTCGTTTCTGCAATAAATCAAAAACTTAGCTGGGCATGGTGGCATGCACCTGTAGTTCCAGCTACTTGGAAGGCTAAGGCAGAATGTGCCACTGCACTCCAGCCTGGGTGACGGAGTGAGACTCTGATTCAAAAACAATCAACAACAAAAAAAAACAGTACCTGATCTAACAAAGAACATCGATCACAAACCTACGGCACAAGTCATACTCAATGGCAAAACCTAACTTTTTTCCTTAAAGTCAAGAACAAACATGAAAGTCCCCTATCTCTGGGGCTACTCAACTCTGTCCTGAAGGATTCAAGTCTATGCATCCACACAAGAAAAAAACAACACAAAGGAAAGGAAAAAACCAAAGTGTCACCCTTTGTCACTAGATCACTGTACACCTAAGAACATCAAAAAGAAGCAACTGGAAGAGCTGCTAAGAGTAACAACATTTAGTAAGAAAGTCAAACACGCAATCAGCATAGACTAAGAAATTAACCTAACAGAAAATACTAAGGCCAATAGAAAGAAAAGTTTAAATTTTCCTCTAGACACATAAAGAACCTCAGGAAAAAAAAAAACTCTGGAAGATGGTAAACCTTGTATGGGTATTTTAAAAATAGATCTCATGTCAAGATATCGTATATCCGAACTGAAGTGTACATCCACTAAGGGTAAAATTCAAAGGCACTAGCTGACATTCAAAAACAGTGTGACCCCAACTTGCCTCCCAGCCCCCAATTCCGTTTTCTTGACCAGTTTCTCTTTGGTGGATAGCTCTCTCCACCACTGTACCAACCCAACAGCCTCACACTCCGAGTTCCCTCATCCTTGGACATGAAACATCCTACTGGCCCTTGGAAACCTAAATGCCATACTTGACGCTAACTCAAGTTTCATCTCTTCTCAGTTCTGACCATCTTAGCCCACAGCAATCACTCCTCCCCCCTAAGATTTCAGCATGTAACACCTGTACCATTTACCAAATACTGAGCACACAATGCCTAATTCTAATGCTTCCTTTTCTACTGGGGGCAAAGGGGATGGATCAGTCACATAAGTTTACTCCTCCAAAACAGAAACCAAGTTCTCAGTTCTTCTTAAGTGTCTTCATCTTTTCTTATGTAACCGCCAGAGAAGTGTTTACCTTCCCTTTGGTGGCAAGGTTAATCTCGAGGATATATGATCCTGAAAGGCTAGCCTTCAAATAATCAGAAACTTTAAAATGTTTCTGTTTACTTTTCTTTGCTCAGAAATTTCTGGAGCTACTTTGCTAGAAATGCCACAGGGACTCCTCTGACTATCAGCAATGATGATACACCTTAGTTCCATTCTCATCATCAACCACGGTAACTCCTCCATCACTGCGAGAGTACCATCTATTACAGAAACAAGTATCAGTTACAGCTCTTGGAAGACTGGCTTGCCAGGAAACACCCAAGAGCAACTCTGTACCTTACCCTTCCATAAGTCAGCCAATCTTTACTCAAGGATATAACTATCAAGTCATCATTTAGAAAAAATGAAGAATTCTCAATCGTTGCACCAAGCAAGTAAGAAACTAAGGACATTTATCTCACCAAGTAATACCATCAGTAAACATGGAAGCATTAATCACCTGCCACTGCTTTGGACATTCATGGAAACAGGTCAAACGTAGTAGCTCACACCTGTAATCCCTGCACTTTGAAAGCCAAGGCAGGAGGATCACTTGAGGCCAGAAGTTCAAAACCAGTCAGGGCAACATAGCAAGACCCCATCTCCACAGAAAATAAAACTAAAAATAAATTAGCTGGGCATGGTGGCAAGCACCTGTCATCCTAAACTACTTGGGAGGCTGAGGCAGTAGCATCCCTCGAGCCCAGGAACTGGCGGTTACAACGATTATGCCACTCGCACTCCAGCCTGGTGATGGAGCAAGGCCCTGTCTCAAAAAGAAAAAGGGGGAAGAGGAGATCCAAGTATATCCAGGTCATCTCAACAACTTGAATGTATACTTACCTTGAAAATTTCAGTCACCTCAGACCTCTCAACTCTTGGACCTCAGACCATCTTACTATCAAGTTAACATTTAAAACCAATTAAATTCTCAATTGTTGCACTAAGCAAACTTTCTACAGATACAAAATGACCCTTTCTACTTACACTCCCAAGTCAAATTCCTTCTGGCAATGGTTGAGTGTTATTTGCATAAGAGATCAATTTCATATACAGCTGGGTAGAAGCAAAATGAGTCTTAAGCAAGCTTCACTCTGTTGTCATCTTACAAAAGGAAGACTGGCCTGTCCTCCCAGCCTTGTGAATAAGGATCTCCCAGAATTCACTATGGGTGTGCCCAAAGAATACTTGCTGGAAAAAAATCTGCTGGGAGAGTGCCAGTTGAAAAAGAAAAGTATCCTCACCCAGCTGGAAAACTACAGAAAGAGTGGTTGCAGCAACTCAGATGGAAGCTCAAAACCCAAGAAAATTTTAGAAAAGCTCTAGGTCCTTTGTTCTGGGAGTAAAAGTCAATGAAAGGCAACGAAATGAATCCATGAAATATTCAACTAACTTTAAAAAATAATAACTGAAATTCTGCCTTTAATATCTGACAGTGTCAAAAACATTCAGCATCTTATTTGTTCTAAAAATGAACTTTATAATCTGCGATCCTTTTTAAATAAACTGTTTCTGGGAAAGAATTTTTAAAAACACTTTGCTTTTCATAAAATAAAAAAAAAAAAAAAAGGAATGAAAGAAAACTTTTTTACTGTCTTGCTTTTTTTGAGGCAGGAACATCTCTGAAGCAACCGCCCCAACAGCAGCCTGAGGCGAGAGGATGCGCAGCGGCTGGCCTTTGTCTCCACTCACCACTCACCACCGCCCGCTTCAGCCATACACAACAGCAGAGTCCTACTCGCGATTCTTTTTTTTTCATTGCTATAAGTGAAATACAACCAAAAAATAAAGCCACAGTCACTACACAGGCCCCAGGAGAGGAGCCAGTAGTGGGCGCCGGCAGGAGCCAGTCAGTGGCGTGGAGACCAGGCAACCTGCACTACGCACAGGGGTCCCGGCACTCAGCATGTCCAGGAAAGGCAGGACAGGGACACAGCCCTTCCCGCCCGGCCTGGCCCCATGGCTACACAACAAGAAGCAGCATTTTTCAAAGACACAATCCTGATTTTAAAAGTGAGAAACTCAAGTCTAGGAAGACAAAATGCAGACAAACAAGTAACAACTGTCTAGCCAGGAGTGGTGGCAAGCGCCTGTAGTCCCGGCTACTTGGAAGACTGAGGCGGGAGGACCGCCTGAGCCCAGGAAGCTGAGGCTACAGTAGTGTGCCACTGCACTTCAGCCTGGGAGACTCTGACTCAAGGAAAAACAAAAAACCAAAAACAAAATCCAACTGCCTAGAACTCTTTGTACGATGCTGTCCCCGTTTAGTACTAGCATCACAAATACTAAGAACAATCACCTTGGGATCAGCCTTAGGGTTTTCTGGTGCTTGCAAAATCAATAAAGGTAAGACATCAAATAAATGTTCACATCACAAACCTATGCAGACACTGAAATGACACAAAACCAAACCCGGTGGGTGAAAACCAATCAAGAAAGCCCAGCTGTTCTTTCATTCCTTTCGAGTTCTTATGATAACTAGATTTACCAAAAAGAGCTTTCTTGAGGAAAATACTTTAATAAACGTTACGTACATGCTTACAACTCACATAATTCAGCTGTAAGCACAGGGAAGACTAAGGGAGACAGAGCACGAAATACCTTTGTATCAAAAGATTTCTTTTTCCAGCAACTGGGGAAATCAGATTTTTTCACATAAGGTATAAATCATCCCTTTAGAATGCCAAAAATGCTTAATTTAGACATTTGATGAGGAAAAGTTTTCATAAAATGGTTGATGTCTCTGGATTATGTATTACAGGAGAGAAGACGACTCCAGTTTCCCGTCATCCCCCATGGGCTCACCACACCCAGCAGTGCGCTGGGCCATCAGAGCTGTCCAGGGGAGTCACCGTGGCAGCACAGCTGTGGCCCCGCAGGCGGCTCCAGTTCTCAACACAGTCTTACTTCTGCCTTCTCCCAATCAGCTCCAGGAGGAACAAAGCAGAAGAGCAAGAGGAAAGAACCGGCTTCTGTATTCATCATGGCCTCAAGCAAATTACTTAACGGATGTGTAGTCGTAACTCTCAACTGTAAAATAGGGTATCGCCATCATATGAACGCCCTGAAAATTAAATAAGACACCAAATGGAAACCACCTCCAGAAGGTGTGAACAACAAATAACAAGTCCCTTGTTTTCCTCCCTGTTTAAAAAAATAACTCCAAGCCAGGCTCGGTGGCTCAGCCTGTAATCCTGCACTTTGGGAGGCTGAAGTGAGGGGACTGCCTGAGCCCGCGGGTTCGAGACCCACCTGGGCAACTTGGCGAGACCTCATCTCTACAATAAATCAAAAATCAGCCAGGCGTGGTAGTGCATGTCTGTAATTCTGGCTACTCGGAAGGCTGAGGCGGAAGGATAGCCAGAGCCCAACAGGTTGAGGCTGCAGTGGCCGTGAGCAGCCACTGCACTCCAGTCTGGGTGACAGAGTGAGACTCCAACTCAAAAAATAAATAAATAAATAAAATAAAAAATAAAAAAATAACTCCAGTCACTTTCTTGAGCAAAATGCCCTCCCCAACCCATCCAACTTCTGCTCCACAACGGAAATTAGTATAGGGTATTGCAAGCTTAAGAGTACATTTGGTTGAGATACAGACTATTATAACCCTTTCCTCAGAATGTACATTACCACATGATTTTATATTAGTCTCCTAAATACATAAAGTTAAATGCCATATTTTATATGATGTCTGGTAGGTCTCTCTTCATCAACCAGCTATAAAGGACACACTGACTGTTCCTAATAAAGCTAGTGTGTATGCCCAGGCAGTGGGTAAAGAGCATAGATTAATGCCTTGATTTCTTAGCAGTAGTGTGGCACTGGCACACAACTTTCCGTTCCTCAGTCTGAGTCTGTAAAATTAAAATTACCTACTTCATTTTACTGTTGTAAATAATACATCAATTAATTCATGATGAACTCTTACAACACTTCTTAGCTCAAAAAGGTCTACAAATGCAGGCCATTATTCTTTCCCTAGCAACACATCTCAATGCTGTTGTCTGAGGAGGCAAAGTTGGCTAAAAAAAAAAAAAAATGTTGTTTCCTAGCTTGCCCAAGTCAGTTCAGTCACAGTCCTCCTGGGGCTCTGCAGTCTCCCAGGTTTCAGACGAATCTCATCCCCAAAGCCCTAAGGCTCTGCTATGCTGGGTTTCCATCTTCTCAGGAAGCAGGGATTAAATGGAGAGCAAGAAAATGGTCCTCCCACATCCATTATCCAATTCCCGGCACATGACCTTGATGTTATTAGGCAAAAGTAAAACAACTTGTAAGAAAATGATTTAAAATGGAATAGGAAACCCCTCTATGGCTGCCATTCCCCAATCTCCCCACTGCCCCTAAAACCACTTTCTCTATTTATCCTCTTACCTGAGCTCTGAGTGTCATCTATATAATCATTACAATGCTACTGACTAGGTTGTATAGTCTGTTTCAGGAACAGACTCTCCAGATTCATTCTTTTTCCTTCCTTCCGTCCCTTCCTTCTTTCCTGCCAGAGTCTCCAGTCTCATTCTGTCGTCCAGGCTGGAGTGCCGTGGCATGCTCACAGCTGCTGTAGCCTCAACTTCCTGGGCTCAGGCAATTCTTCCATCTCAGCCTTCCAAGTAGCCGGAACTACAGGCACGCACTACCATGCCTGGCTAATTTTTTGATAGATTTTAGAGTCGTGGTCTCACTAAGTTGTCCAGGCTGTCAAATCCATGGGCTCAGGCAATTCTCTCCCCTCGGCCTCCTAAAGTATTAGGATCACAGGCTTGAGCCAACGTGCCTGGCCTCAACAGATTTAAATTAATTTCAAAGCAATTTTGTTTATCACCTTGGTGCAAAAGAACCTTTCTTCATAATTATACAAAATATAAAATCAAATTAAGTTGTCACAAAGCCTTAATTAATGAGAAACAAAATTGGTAAGATCTATTCTTAGCCAGGCTGGGTGGCTCAGCCTGTAATCCCGCGCCTTGGGAGGCTGAGGTGAGTGGATTGCCTGAGCCTGTGGGTTCGAGACCCGCCTGGGCAACTTGGTGAGACCTCATCTCTACAATAAATTTAAAAATTAGCCGGGGGTGGTAGCGCACGCCTGTAATTCCAGCTACTTGGAAGGCTGAGGTGGAAGGATCGCCGGAGCCCAGCAGGTCGAGGCTGCGGTGGCCGGAAGCGGCCACTGCACTCCAGTCTGGGCAACAGAGTGAGACTCCAACTCAAAAAAAAAAAAAAAAGAAATCTATTCTTTATGACATACTGAGCCCCTTGGTTTCAAATTTATAGCAACTCAATGCTTTCTTTACATTAAATACATAAGCATAGTTTTCCCAAATACACAGTGGAAAGCAAGAAGGCAACAATGTACTAACAGAGGTGAAAAGACATGGCCCTGGGCATGAATTTCCACCCAGCTTGCAGAATAATCTTAGTCCTATCTTGGTCCCCCTTTGGGGATGGGGGCAACTGATTAAAGCACCACTCAACTGTGGAAGAGCATGGCCCAAGCTTTCCCTTTTCTAGTTAAAGCTACCTGCTTTAGCAGGCTGATAGAGCCTTGCGGGGTGCCCCGCACAGGACACTGGAACCTCTAGGGAAACCCACCAGAGGATAGGTGTCAAAACAAACTGCTGTGTACCACTGCATTCAACACCCCTCCCCCGCATCTGCCCCTCTCCATCTCCACATGTCCATCCAATCCAGTCAGCCCTGCCAAGAATTTGGGGGTCACCCATGACATCTCTTCCCTTCCTCTCACCACCCAAGCAGTCACAAGTCCTTGTCACCCCTACTTCCAATAACTAACTTTCTCAGTGTTTCCTGCCAAAGGCCGAGTCCACCATTCTCTCTTATGTGACTTACAGTAAAAGGCTGAGACCGGCAGTTATCCTAACTGGCTAGCCGAAATTCACCTACACCTCCTTCTTCCATACAGAAAGAGGGCCCTTAAAAAAAATCCCAATCCTATTATCCCGGTCAGCACCTTCACAAAAAAAATTCTAACCCTGACATGATCGACAAGACCACCTGTGTGACTTGGCGTCCAGCCACCTCTGGCCCCTTTTAAATACACTACCCTTTGAAAGTGCCAAGCACCTTCCATTTCCAGGACTCTAGCATATCCTGTTTCCTCAATCTGTAGCAAACTGCCTTTCTTACTCACCAATTCCTTCCCATCCTTTCGGTGTCCTCTGACATGCCACTTCTTCAGAAGACTCACCACCACATTCCCAGCACATGTGGACTAGATGCACCTGACAGCACCCTCATAGCACTTGGAACTTTGTTCCTGTGGCACCCACAACAATTATAAATATATCATCATCTATGCTATTACTTGCTTAAATAATTAGTCTCTTCCTAACCTACATTCCCCCATGAGGGCAGGGCAAAGACTGTCTCTCTTACCACTATGTCCCTAGCACTCAGCACCCCAGCACATAGTAGGCATTCAATGTAGATCTAACAAATGAGTCTCGCTGCACTTGGAAGTTCTTTTCTTCAATTTTTTTCAAGACAGGCTCTCGCTCCATCATCCAGGCTGGAGCCCAGAGGCCATATCATACGCCGCTGCAGCCTCCAACTCCTGGGCTCAACCGATCCTCCTGCTGCCTCAGCCCTCCACGTAGCTGAGACCACAGGCATAAGCCACTTCCCCTGGCCATTTCCTTATTATTAAGCCACTGATTATTATTATTAAGCTTGCTGATACCTGTAGGAAATACAGAAACTGTCCTCTTTAAGACCCTGGTAAAGAATCTGGACTCTCGTGAGCTAAATTACGTTTACTTGCAAGCTGGGTACCGAAATGCTTCTGGTGACCAGCTACTCCTGTGGGTACTGAGGCTTGGAATGCCCACCCTCCCCCTTCCCCACCCCCCACACCACTGTCACTAAGTCCCATTAAATGTGGTTCTACACCATTTCTGGATGCATCTCCTTTCCTTTTCACACCACATGCATCTATCGCCTGGACCTCCCATGGGCTGCCAGAACCCACACCATTTGGCTCATCTCTGCACATGCTGTGTTTTCTGCCTGTACTGACCTGTCTCAGTAGGCCACGACCCAAAGAAAGCTGTCTGTCAAAACCCGACCCAGCCTGCAAAGGCCCATGTCTGAGACCCTTTCTTTCCAATCTCATCTGCCTACCGGGATGTCTGGTTCATTCGTGTCACCACCATCCACCTTATGCTACTACGTGCCAGGCACTGTTCTAAGTACGTCTTTGTCTTGACACATTCTCCACCCCACCCCCCAAACTATAAACTCCTTGAGGACACAGACTTAGTTTAACTCATCTGTAGTCTCTCTTGCGCTTCAAACCTTTACTCACTCAACACGTAATTGCATGACCACTCTAATACCACCACAAGAAAGCACTTCCAACCTCAGAGATGGAAACACCAGTCACAGGGCAGCAAAGAAACATGGGCAAGCAACTGACCTACAGCAAAAGGGTAACTCCCAAATTCCTGTTGCCTTAGTCCCTTCCTTCAGAGTCCCACAACAAGCACCAAGAATAATTTTCACTACCTACTTGTCTTCTCAGGAGGGGGAAAAAAAGGGAAGGGAAAGGAAAAAAAAAAACACAATTCCTATTTCTGCTACCTGATGTCATGAGCAGACAGCAGAAAAGCAGGGGGCATTAAATTAATGGTGCCCAGCAAATGAAAGTTTACACAGCTCTGAAGTCATTTCTGGTCACAACAAAACAGAATTATTCCCACATTTGTATCCTATACACCAAGAGATACAAGAATCACTTTAATGGACTATGAAAAATAAACCAAAGAAATTAAGGCACAAAAGAATCAAAGCAGTAAGTCAAAATTAAAGAAACCTGTTTTGGCTGGGCACAGTGGTTCACACCTGTTATCTAGCACTTGGGAGGCCGAGATAGGAGTATTGCTTGAGTTCAAGAGTTCAAGACCAGCCTGGGCAACACAGACAGACCTCATCTCTACAAAACATCAACAAAATTAGAAGGGCATGATGGTGTACACCTGTAGTCCCAGTTACTACTTGGGAGGCTGACGTGGAAATACTGCCCGAGACTAGGAATTTGAGGCTGCAGTAGCCGTGATCGTGCCACTGCACTCGAGTCTGGGCAACAGAGTGAGGCAAATAACTCAAAAAAATTAAATAACTAAGCCTGTTTTGTTTCAAGTTATACCAGAGTCTCACTGTGTGTGGCCTTTGCCTTAGTTTCCTCAAGTGCAAAAAACAGTGATGAGAAGAATTCTAAAGTATGACCCCAAAGATTATCTATTCCAATTTCCTCGTTTAATTCAAAAAGGTTGCATTATTCATCCTAGAGTTCCTCTTTCGCAGAGAGGGGCTCAGCAGAGGAAGACTCAGGACTCCTGCCTAATGATCCTCTAATCCACCATTCTGCGAAAGGCTAAGAAGCAGGGAAATGGCAAATCAACCCGACTGCCACTTTGGCATCATCATCTGTGCGATAAATTCCAGCAGGAGCTACAATGCAGAGCAGCCCTGAGTGCCTACAAAGCAACACCTGCCAACACGCTACTAGGGATTCATGATGCCCCAGGCTGGTTCACTCCAGGAGGGTAAAGCTCCCCAGGAGAACTCAAGAAGAGTTGCTGCAACCAAGACTCAGGGAAGACTCAGGGAGGAGCTTTACAGTCACTGAGCTGAGCACCTGTCACCGACTTCTGCCCAATCCTGGTCTGAAACAGACTTCAGGTGACTCTTAGACAAGACGTGGGCTAGGAGAAATTAAACCAGAAAACAATGCAGGAAAATAAAACAAAAAGAGAGAAATAAAATAAAGCCAGGCATGAGGCTTTTAAAAAGGTACAACAAAAAGACCTACAAGCTTGGTGCCAAACTTCCAGAAGCCAAGAGGAAAACAGAAATTTAGTGAACGCAAATGACAGCACCTAGGTAGGAAAAACAGACTGAAAGCTTAGACAAGAAAACAGTGAGTCTTGGCTTCACATCTTTCTCCCTGACATCCTTATAAGGAAGGCATTGCAGAATACAAGGAACAATATCCTCAACATTTCAGTAGTCACAATGAAATGTTTTATGAGATTATTTTTATACTAGACCTCAAAATAAGTCTATAGTAACAGTTCAGCCCTGAATTGTACCCCATATCTTTAAAATTAAAATGTAAAACTGTTCAGAGGAAAAAAAGAAAAAAAAAATCCAGGGAAGAAAAGTCTACATAATGTGGTCCAGGTAGCTAGAACACTGCTGACTGAAGAACATATTTAAGACAATAGTTAGAAAAATTATTATTTTAACAGCAAGTAATTACTACAGAAGTCTTATAATATAAGCACAGGGCCCAGAAAAGGAAAAACAACTTTAGTAAGACGAGGAATGGGTCCAGAAATGCACAATAAAATAGCAGGAAGAAAAAAATTCCAGAGGGAAAAACAGAAGGAATATTTTTAAAAATGGAGAAGGGAGTAGTGAGCACAAGTGCCCAGTGAGTGTCCCACGTGTCTGAGAATTGAACGCTGTGAGTTCTACTTCTACAACTAAGAATTCACATGAAGGTACTGACAGGCACATGCAGCTCCCTTCTTAGTCCCCTAACCAGGGAGATGAGGTTTACATTTTTGGGCCTTCCACAGCAATGTCCATAAACAATGACATAAGTTATTGTATCAAACCCAAAAGAGTGCAGAATTTTTTCAAAGCAGTTATATGTCCACTGTACCAACACATGAAAATATGCGACACATTTTAGGAAGATTTTCCTCAAAAACCTAAAACAAAGTGTAAGAGTTTTAAAATCAGCAAACTCAAAAAGTTAACTCCCAAAAAGGGAAAGACCCTGAGAAGTCCCACGTAGCACTATACAGTTTACTGTCAGTATAATGCAATGATAAACATACAGACCGCTAAAACTTCAGCAACACATAAAAATCAATCATTCTGTTTGGGCTAGCAAGTGTCAAGGACTTGCAATGGATTACCGTTTTTCCTCCCAGAAGCAGAAAAGAAGAAAAAACACAAATGAATTCTAGATGAAGGGCTTATAATTTTCACAGAACCATCCATTTGTAATTTAAGCAACATTATTTAAAAACAACTCATTCCAACAGTCTCCTCTACCATCATGTCTGCCTGGATGAAATCTAACCCACTGTATCTCTGGCATTAAGGAGGAGTGAAAAATAGGCTACCAGAAGGGGGGAAAAGGGCTGAAATTCATTCCCTGGATCAAGTTCCTGAAGAATTAACTGACTTCTCATTCTCTGACTCATTCTTCAGCATCCAAAGAACAACAGCTTTTTTGTCTTCCCACTCTCACTGTTCAACCAATGGCCGAAAACTTTTAAAATACTCAGAAGGTCAAACACCTAGTTAAATAAGCATCAGCCTTAAGAACCAATCTGGCAATCATGCACAACAAGAACTTTAAAAGTTATGCTTTACTGGTGGTTTTAGTTTAGACACAATCAAAATGTGCAAAAAAGATGATGTGCTGGGCAGTACTTTCAGAGCCAAAATTGTCCTTACTTTATTATGATCTGATGACTGGAAATTCAACTTTCTAAAGCATCGTGTAGTTGACTTAACTGCCAAGAGGATTCAACTGATCACAAAAACATCCTAAAAATGATCTCTTGACTCTCCTAGTATAATCACATACTTCCAATCAATAAACTTGTCATGTGAGGAGAATGCTCAGAACTCAGTAGTGAATAAACAGACTAAGAGGTTTTTTCAAGTCTCTGGATTATCCTACAGTAAAAAAGTCCTCTGTTGGGTATTTTTATTTCATTGGAATAGAACACTTACCCACAACATTACCGAAATTTAGAAATGTTTTCGATGCAACGTATCCTGAAAACAGTAAGCTTACAGATTCTAGGTGTTTTTTTGATAAATACACAAAGTAAGCACATAACATTTAAAATGCTTCAACCAGTGTTTATTATACCTTTAAGCACAAAATGTTTAACGTTTACCTCGATGTTTATAAAGCAGTTGTGTATACAGCAAAGCCAGTAGGAATAACGCCACAAATATGAGCAAGTTGAGTTATTAATCCATGGAAAGAGCGAGCTATGTTACAGAAGCAGCAAGCGTCTGAAACACCATTTGCAGTCAGCCTGAACACAGATATGGACTCCTGAGCACAGTGAACTAACAAATGATCATGGAACCAGGTCTGCTAAAAAGAAACACAGCCAAAATTATCCCGACTTTTTTCCTCAAAATAGAAACATACAAAACTTCATTTCAGATACACAACGTTATTCATGTGGATAACATAAAATTGAGAGACCCGGAAATTTGCTGCTTACAAGCATAACTGTCTCAACAACCACACTCTCCAGTGAAAATCTGTCAATTTTTAATATAGTCAAGGAAAAAAACCAATTCTTCCCACCTAGCCAGGTACTCCGATTTCCCTAGTAATCCAGCCTTCACAACTGGCACCTCGAACGAGAGAGGCTCTACCAGTCAACTGGCCTGGCCCTCTTTTCCAACATGCTCCCTCTCTCACCAGGTGAGCACCTCCGAGTAGCTCAATGCAGATTTATTTACCTTTATGAATATTTTAACACAGTACTTCCTTGATTAAGTACATGAAAGAGAACAGGGAGGAAAGAAGAACGAAACACCTGTCTCCATCACATCAGTTTGGAGTGCCAGTCACAAAAAGCTTATGTAAAAGTCTCAAACCAGCAGATTTAGAAAAACTAGTAAGAATTTATCCCAGACACATCAATACCCTTAACTCAGGTGAGTGAAAATCACATACAAATCTGGTAAAGACAGACTCTTTTAGGAAGAGAACTGAGTTGTGAAGGGGGCTGTGCTTGGAGGCAATGCCCAGGACTCAACATTCGGAAGCATTTTCCAATTGTTAGTCCTTAAAGCATAAGAAAATCTTAAGTGTTAAAGTTGAAGGCTGGGTATGATCTCTGCTGAAAGTTCACTTAAAAGCAAACATAAATTCCAACAAAGTTAAGAGGGCCAAATGAACGTTTGTCTGTCCCACTAGAAACAACAAAACCTGAACACTTAAGCCATGAACTCACCAAAATGTCCTATACATAGTTTCAAAAGAAGTCTACCTGTTTGCTCTAAAAGAAGCACTGGTACAATTTTACCAATTGGATATCGAGTTTCTTTTCTTAGTAAGACTTCAAAGGGAAATCAGCACCTTTTAGCCTACAGCAACAACACACCATGGCAGAAACAGCTTCCCTTACTTCCCCAGCAGGTAGGTATATGCACCCATCTACCTAAAATTAGGAAAAGAAATAGAACCCAGACATCCCCGTACGAACAGCACCTGCCTCCATCATGGGCACCACTAGGCCTGCCGCCCTCGAGCCAACGGGTCCCAAGAGTGACACTTGTGTGGCTGGGCTCTACTCACAAGGGCACGTGATGCTGGTCTGGGTCAGCTCTGGCCAGTTCCTCCTCTTCGATGTCAGACTCCCCTCCTGAACTGCTGTCAGTGACATCGGAGTCAAAGGCATGCTCACTGCACCGCAGGCTGGCGACGCCACTAGCTGTAAATCGCTCCAATTCTTCTGAAATCGAATCACTCCTCAGGAAGTTGCTTAGCCCCTCAGGAGCAGTGGTCTCACTGGCAGCTTTTCTCAAAGCAGCCTCAGTCTTTCGAGTCAGCATCAACTGGCTCCGGGGTCTCAAGGATTCCAAGTTTGGCAGTTTGCTCAAAGTCTTCTCCAGAAATCCGCCCAGTTGATGTTGAATATGTCTCTCCACCTGCTTGGCCTGCACCACCTGTAAGCGCCTCTGCAACCTGCGGGCACGGCTCTCGATGTCAGCCTGCCGTCGCAGTAAAGCTGTGATCCTGGAGTCAGAGTCTAAAGCACTGAAAAGAATGGAAGACAGGGGAGACCTTTTACCCTCCAACTTGACACCCCCCAAGTTAGAGCTGGAGTCTGTACCAGACGACAACCTGCTGCCTCCTTGAAGTGCCGGCTGTTCCATGGAATTGACAGAAGATTTGTATGCAGTGCTATTATTGCTACAGAGAGTTGCATGTCCCACATCAAGGCTTCTGTGTGGAAGAGTGCAATTGGTCATACCCCCCTTCAAGTCCCCTGATCCAGATCCTCCCACTTCACCCCCCTGAAGAGTGGGTGAAGGGAGAGCACGCTTGCCCCCGTTGAAAGAACTGGAACTGTCATGATCAGAATGTGCTGAGCTTTTAGTCAATTTCTTAGCCAGCCCATTGACAGGTGCTTGTGGCAGAGCTGTCTGGCCACTCGGATTCATGGTTCTGAGATTTTCCAGGGAAAACTCCAAGACTGGCTGTCTCCCCAACAGCTCAGCTCGGAGTTCATAGGACTGCGACAGGAGAGGGTGAGACTTCAGGACCGCCTGCTTGCTGAAGACCCCTTGCAATTTCAGAGACTCCTTTGAGGGAACAGCTGTTACATCGGAGCAGAGGTAAGATGCCACCAGCGGCTGCAGCTTTCCCAAATCTTCCTTGGTGGGGTTGTTCCGGAAGTCTAGACAGGGATCCTCCGCGGCAATGGCTTTTCTTTTGGTTCCGTTGGCAGCAATAAGGATGTTGGCGTTGCCGTTATTTTCGGCACTGCCAGGGGACAAGGTGGAGGATGGGGGAGCCAGCTTGAACCGGATGTGGTGTGCTTCAGCGGCTGCATCAGTGAGAGCGGGCGCCATCGCAGCCATTCAGCACAGAGAGACAGGAAGTCCAGCCTCTCCCGACGCCGAGGCCGAGGCCAGCTCCACGGCCCCTTACTGCCTCCCCAGAGAAAAGACTATAAGAGAAAGAAAAAAAAGGAAGTTAGAAATACAGGCAGCACATTTGAAAACAACACACGTTTTTAATACAATCACTACTTGAAGACTGCTGTTCAGAAAGAAAGCACACTGGAGCCATTCTGGAGACGCACAAAAAGTGTGTGTGTGTGTGTGTGTGTGTGTGTAGGGGGTTGAGGCACCATCCCTGCTGGCTGACGCACAAAAAGTGTGTAAGTGTGTGTGTGTGTGTGTGTAGGGGGTTGAGGCACCATCCCTACACAAGAGAAAAGAAAATCCCACCCTTCTTTTTTGATCCCTGTGACCACAGATTGAAAATTACCACAAGTTCCATTCTGAGAGGATCACAGATTGTTGAATCATCTGCATTTTCAAGAAAAATCTCTTTAAATTTGTTGAAATTAGTAGATTTAAAGCTAATATATCCAACTAAACGTTCAACAATAAAACCAAAAAATTAATAAGGAACTCCCACAGTATTTTTCACAAAAAAATATCATGCCAAATGTCATGGTCCTGTGCATTTTCTGGCCAGGGAATCCAGCTGTCATCAGCCCTCTCCCCTCCCCAAGAACAGAAGGCACTGCAAAGCTGTCTGCCCGGCCCGGTCAGCCACTCTTCCTCACGTACGCTCTTCTCTGTGGCTCAGGGTGTTCATGGGCACCTGCTCTGCTGGCTCCTCCTCTCCACCCGAGAGCTCACTCCAGGACTCTCCCGCCTCCGCAGAGCCTTCCTCTCAGACCCACTGCCAGGCGTGTCCCTCCCCTTACCCATAACTTCTCCAGCAGCAGAAGCAGGACCCCTGCATGCCACACTCCTCCACAATCTGGATTCACCCTCCCTGCTCTGGCAAAGGTCACCCATCATCTCATGCTCAAATCCCACAGTCAAGTCAAGCTCCATCCTAAGTGACTTCTCTGAAACACACCTTTCCTGATGTCCTTGACACTGTGGTCAGCCTGTTCTCTGCCTCCTGGCCCCGTTCAATGTCCCAAACACCTCCTTCTGCCCTCTTCTCTCTCAGCCTCCCCGCCCCCAGAGCAGCTGGTTCTGAGCTACATCAATCAGCAACTCGCCTCCATGCTCTGTGACTCTCTGAAACTCAGAACTCCCTTTCTTCTCCCAGGACACTGACTCCTCGGCCGTCTCCTCGGCTCGGGCAGAGGCCCTGCTTTCACTTTGTGACCAAGCTAGGATCACCACGCTCATCTGCCTCTGTGGCAGCCGCTGTGACCCATCTGGTCTGGGAGCAAAGGGAAACCTCTGTGAAGACCTGTTCCCCATGTGGCCTCTGGACCTCTGGGGACCTCAAGGTCCCCATTCTGGAGGCCCCCATCCCTATTCTGGAGGCCCTGTGAAGTCAAAGGTATTTGCATAGCAATACCAAAACTTGACTGCCTTTTCACTGCGTTGACATTTGCAATGAGGGCACAAAAACAAAACGGAACAAAAACGCTGGGGACTCAGCGCGCACCGAGGCAGAGGTACAGGACCCCCTAAACAGTCACTGCATTCTCCTCTCATGGCTTTTGCAGCCAGTTCCACCTGAGATGTCCTTCGCGCAGCCGTAAAAACCATGACCCTCGAGCGAACAGCCTCTGATGAAGGAAATGAACAGCCTCTGACGAAGGGAATGCAGTATCCCGCCGCTTGATGAACTGAGGAGAAAGCACTGAATGGCTAAGGGGCAGACTCCCCAGCTATCCCCTGGAGCCCCGTTTCCAATGGACAGAGCGGCTAACAAACTATGATCACCGAGCCTCACTTCACTAGCAGCCACTTCCTAGAAAACGAACAAAATGAACTTGTCACTTCAAGGAAAACCACTGACGATCAATGACAACATCTGAGGTTTCAGGCAAAAATGGGCATTTTGAAAACTTGTACCCACCATCATGAGCCTAAACACTTTCCCAATACTTAAAAGTCATTTCTGGTTAAACTGACTCCTGGTAATATGAATGAATGTGAATTTGGAAGGTCTGCATAACTCACGGAATGACCAAGAGACCAATGCATACAAGGAAACCATGCAAGAGTAAAAGCAGGTGCAAGCCAGACACCATACCTGGGTGCAACAGAGTATCAAAAACAGTTGCTGGATACAGCTGTAGACTGCCACACTGCAACTAACCTTTATGAAACTATTACTTGTTGAGCGTGTTGTATTGTGTAATGTCAAAGGACAGCAACAGTTAACTGAAAAGACTATGAAAATACTGTATGCCACACTTTTCCAAATACGTAACTGTATGAGGTAGGACTCTCTTTACTTCAACCAAACCAACATACCACAAAAGAAGAAATGCAGACACATGTAAGAACTCAACTGTTTTCTTTTGTTGTTGTTGTTGTTGCTTTTAAAGGCAGGGTTTCACTCTGTTGCCCAGGCTGGAGTGCAATGATGCAATCCTAGCTCACTACAGCCTCAAACTTCAGAGCTCAAGCAATCCACCCCACCTTGCCCCCAGCCTCCCAAAGCACTGGAATCACAGGTGTGAGCCACTGCACCTGGCCAAATTTCTTTGTTTTCGTTGAAAGTTACTTTTCAGGCCAGGAGCAGTGGCTCAGGCCTGTAATCCAAGCACTTTGGGAGGCTGAGGCAGGAGGACTGCTTGAGCCCAGGGGTCTGAGACCAGCCTGGGCAACATAGCGAGCCCTGATCTCTACAGAAAAAAATTTAAAAATTAGTTGGGCATTGTGTCACATGCCTATAGTTCCAGCTACTCAAGAGGTTTAGGCAGGAGGTACACTTGAGCCCAGGAGTTGGAGGCTGCAGTGAGCTGTGATCATGCCGCTGCACTCCAGCCAGGGCAACAATGAGAGTCCAACTTTAAAAAAATAAACAAATAAAAAAGAAAGTTACTTTTCAAAATAGACAACGGGTTTGTTTTTGTTTTTTATTTATTTATTTTGAGTTGAAGTCTCACTCTGTCGCCCAGACTGGAGTGCAGTGGCATGCTCACAACCACCGCAGCCTGACCTGCTCAGCTCAAGCGATCCTTCCGCCTCAGCCTTCCAAGCAGCTGGAACTACAGGCGCGTGCTACCACACCCGGCTAAATTTTTTGATTTATTGTAGAGATGAGGTCTCCCCAAGTTGCCCAGCCTGGTCTCAAACCCGCTGACTCAGGCAATCCTCTCACCTTAGCCTCCCAAAGTGCTGGGATTATAGGGGTGAGCCACCACGCCTGGCCAAATGGGTTTTTTTTAAAAACAGTCACTAAATTACTATTTTTTAAATGTTCAAAGTTTCTAATACAGCTACTATTAATAAAAACCCACAAAAGCTCTTTGTGTTCTCAACAAATTTTAAGAATGAAAAAGGGGTCCTGAAAACCAAATCTTTGTGAAATGACTTAAGTAATAAGCAGCCCTTTCACCTCCCCAACCAAAAAGAGGGCATTCTTCAATGTGGTCAAAAACTTTACCTGTAGATTAATACTGACATAGGGCAGTAGGCCCTATGGAACTACACTAAGCTTCTTTACAGTAGGATAATTCAAATAACTCACCAAAAAATACTCAAATGATTAAGAAAACATGACAGAAGCACCTTACAAGCACCACTACACATACAGGTCAAATCCATCTACTGCTCCATATAATTACTAGAAGTTGCTTGGCCTAGGGTTGCATTATAATGAATATTCTATAAAAGAACTAGATTTTCAGAGCTTACAGTTTTGTCCTTAAGGATTTTTTGGCATATGGCACTCTGCGTGACTAACTATTCTATGTTCGCTTTCCCCATGTCTGATTTTAAAGATAATGCCAATTATATTTGCAATATATCTAATCATGTATAACATAAATAGCTGTGTTTATAGACCAATGGACAGCAATACCAATAAAAGTTATTTGTTCAAAGTATTTTGAGTCAGTTTCATAATATGAAAAGCATTTTTCCCATAACAAAAATAATTATCAGACCTTTCCCATCAATCCAACCTCTTCCTCCCTTGGACTAACATCAACACACAGTTGACATTAGCAGTGCAAGGAGGCATGCTACCAGTGCCAGCGACTAATACAGCATGTGGAGATCAGCGGTGAGGACTACCTGAGGGCACTACAGAAAGCCTCAGCAATGGCAGGAAACAGCTTCCCTCTGGAGACCCAGGCAAAGGCACAGATGTCACACAACTTACATAAACCTAGGGAAACCCAGGCTCACTGCAGCAGACATAAAAAGATGGTCATAATTAACATCAAACCTCAGAAAGTACTTAAGTAGTAAACTTTCCAAAGTTGTTTTAAAACTACTGAATACCTTAAAGTTCACAACTTAAAGAAAAATATGTTGGCTCAAAACCCACCTATTCCAAGACCACAACCCTCTAAAACAATGTCTGTGGACTTGATGCTAGCCACATAACTCTCTTAGGTGAGAGTTTATTTTATTCACACTCTCTCCTGAGTCCCAATTTCCCAGAGGATGTGCAGTTACTAAAACAATCATCTAACAAAAGGGGAAGCACAGTGGAGAAGGGGGGAAAGTGACAACTTCTTCAAAGAAACTTTCATTCCTAACTCCTAAACCTTAAGGTCTCCACCAAAGAAAATTGCGTGGAGAAAATATTTACATCTCTGCCCCTCTTGCTTTTCTGACCAGAACTGCCACGCCGAGAGCCGACATCACCCCCAAGGGCATTTGCAGGGAAGGGGAGCACCCTCCCAGTGAGCAGATGCCGGGGACATCCTGGCTCCACCTCCTGTCGATTACTTCACTATTCGTTCCTTCAGTTTTCTCATCTAAAATAACAGAGCCTGCCCACAGGCAGCTGTGACAATCAAATACAATACTTTTAACTACCTAGTCTAGTATCTGACACAAACACCCAGTATTATTGGCACTATTATTAAAATCTAGAGACAAAAAGTTAACACAGAAGGAAGAGACTTCCCTAAGACTGTGTAATGCACAGGAAAAACAAAGAAAATGATTCCCCAAAACATCATCATACTTGAGGACTCACACACACACAGAAAGAATGCAAAAGGGACTGGCAGTAGCCAGAAACTGCCAGGGATTGGGGGAGGGGGAGAGAAGCAGGGAGGGCACGACACATAACATTAATAAGGGTGCCTAATCTCAAACCAGGCAAAGTGGGGACCAAAGGGAGGGCCAAACTTTACCTGTACAATGACCGCTTGTATACCTAATCCTGAATTGTACCCTACATCTTTAAAGTAAAAAGAGGCCTGGCTTGGTGGCTCAGCCTGTACTCCCAGCACTTTGGAAGGCCGAGGTGAGTGGATTGCCTGAGCCCATGGGTTCAAGACTCGCCTGGGCAACTTGACGAGACCTCATCTCCACAATAAATCAAAAATTAGCCGGGTGTGGTTGCACGTGCCTGTAGTTCTGGCTACTTGGAAGGCTGAGGTGGAAGGCTCGCCGGAGCCCAGCAGGTGGAGGCTGCGGTGGCCGAGAGCGGTCACTGCACTCCAGTCTGGGCAACAGAGTGAGACGCCAACTCAAAAAATAGAAAATAAAAAACAAATAAAGTAAAAAGAAAGCAAATACCAAAAACATGAGAAGCTGCCATAAACCACCACCTAAGGTTAGGCCTGTTTCTCCCCCACGTCTATTTTATTTTAATATTTCATAATGTTGCTTATAATAACAAGAAAGCAACAAAACGCCCCCAAATCCAGTTAAATGAAGAACCATCCAGACAGTGGACACTACACAACCGTAACACTGCGTGCTGCAGAGCTGTCTTCCCTGACATGGAAAAGTGCTTACTTCACTGTGAACGTGAGAAGTGTTACAAACTAGAACGTGCACTATGGCCTCATTTTCCTTTAAAAAGTAAGTGGTAAGATTCTTTTGCCTTTTGTTTTTTGGCTTATATACTGTCTCCACCATTAACAAATGTGTACCTTTAGCAAAAAAATTCTTTTGCTAATGGAAATTCTTAAAGAGTTTAAGATTTCAAAAAAAACTAAGTTTAATAAAATCATAGTAATGTTCTTAAATGTAACATACAAAGCAAAATGTTGATTAAAACAATGATTCCCACTCCACTTGACCCCTACAATTTCCAAAAGTTTCAATCTTCAACAATTTAAAGCAGAAAAAGACTGTCAAACTTAAGCAGTTTTACAAAAACAGCTTATGATAAATCACCTTTCTCCAAAGAATACAAAGCATTAAAAGCTATAATTAACTGATTAATCCTCATAACAACCTGGGCAGTAGATTTAGGGCCGGGATTATAATTTCCAACTTACCGGTGGGGATAAAGTCATGCTGTACACTCAGAATAAAGAATTCACACCCAAAATATCCCCATTTGGGGTTCATCTACTAAGCCACTACCCGACAAATCAATACAGATGGAGCCGCCGAGGCTGCTGTCACTCACATAAATTAAGATTCTGCAGGAAGCTTGTAGAGACCAAAGAAAGGGGCCACTGAATCCAGGTCATTTAGCTATGAAAGGTCAGGTTAACTAATAGTGTCTCTCCCAGTTTTGAGGAAATCTTTTAAGGACTGGAAGATGCTGGAGGCACTCAACAAGCAAACACAACTGAGAAAAACTTCCCTGATGGAGATTCCCAATGCAGGTGTCACACTGAGACGCTGGCCTTCACCAGACTCACTTAACGAGCACATCTATCCACGTCACGCACAACACTGTTAAGTTGGGATAAAGTTCAAATCCATGACCTCCAGGCTCTGCTCCTGTGCTACAGTTCTATTATTCTAAATTGCAATGTCGATACAACAACAAACTTCTACCTAACACAAGGGGCACTTGAGAAGCAAAAATATACCCAGGACAGTTTCTCAGCCTCTGCACAGCTGGCACCCCGGAGATGAGTAGTCTTTTTGTCATGGGGGCCGGGGGATATCCTGCCCAGCAGGATGGTTAGTGTGTCTGCCCACTAGATGCCAGTAGCATCCTTCTGTAAATTATGACAACCAAAAATGCCTCCAGACATGTCACATGCAAGGGGAGTGGGTGGGGAGGGTGGCAACACCACACCTCCCAATAAAAACCACATCCCACAGATAAAGATTATATACTTACATATACATAAAATACGTGTATACATTCTTTCCAGAAAGTAAAACATATCCAGCTGCTTTAAATACTGCAAGTCAGAACTAACTCCCACACCTACACGTGAAAACCTCATTTATTCCTTGTAAATTCCCAAGACAAGACTCCAGATAAACAAGAATAACCTGGAAGCATCCACCTTGCAAAAAAGTTCGGTTGCAGAGACTCAAGGGGAAGGGGGAAGGACTAGGCCGCTCGGTTGGCCAACAAGTCAAGAATTACGACCACCACACCTGCACTGGTAACAGCAGCAAAAGTCAGATGGGGAAGAAAAGTGTGCCCTCAGTGTGGCTTCAGCTAACTCTGCGCAAAGGAGGGAGAGAGAAGCAGCAGGAATGCAGGCCAGGGAAGCATCCCAGAAGCTGTCGGAACTTCAGCTGAAACTTGAACATCAGATAAAAGTCCATGATGTAAAAGTGAGGACAAGAGAATGGAAATGTGGCATTCCAGTGAGAGGAAATGGTGGGAAAACACAGGACATCCTGAAGGTTAAAAGAAATGAACACTTCGCTGAAAACATAAAGTGTATTTAAGAGAAGGAGCAGTGCAGAAAAGGTGGAAAGGCAGTTTCAAGGCAGAGCATTAATGAACAGCCCTCGAGAACCAGCCTTCACCCAGACTTACAGACAACAGGATGTCACCAAAGGCTTTTCAAATCGGGTGACACGGCAGAGCAGTGCTTCTGGAAGACCAGTTGGATAGGACATATTAAAAAAAGGGACCAGGCATCAGGTGGCGAAAGCCAACAAAAAAGCAGCAATTATTCAGACAGGATGCAGTGAGACCCACAGCAAAAGTGGCCACCACCACGGGAGATCGTGTCTCCTTCAAAGCTTATATCCGGAAGTAGGAAGGGGACTACCCAGAGACTAAGGCAACAGAAAGGCCAAGCACACCAAACAAACAAGCAGAGTAGCTGTCTTTTCTGTCATCATTGCATCTCCCTGGAGATGAAATCTGCCCATGTGTTTTCCAGAGAGCTGCTCAGGTCTGTGCCCTCTCTTCTCCTGACACCATCACCCAGTCCAGTCCTCATCAGCTCAGGCCTCAGTGCCTCCACATCATCCTGACCCTTCTATGGCAACTTTCCTACTCGAAGAGTTCCTTGTGTCTTTTTCCTGAGTTCCAATTCTTCCAGTGAAAGTAAAAGTCACACGAGGGCAGGTGCGTCAGGGATGAGGACCCAGATCCCCACCACACCTCCGTGTCTCCCTGCTGCTGCTCCTGCCAACTGCCAGGCCCTCCTTCTACTCTTTATCCCAAACTTCTTAATTCTTCAACATACAGCATCTCCACAAAAACATCTCAGACTCTTCAGATTCAGGTTACTTTATCCTTCCTTAAATTGCATAATGCATAAGTCACTGCCATTCTATTCAAGTTTTGCGGAAAACTCATTTTCGTCAGTTGATTAACTCAATCCTCAAGACCAGCAAAGTTCCTTCACAGTGTCCTTCTTTTGCAAGCTGTCTAGAGCTTAGATGCAGCAAGCATGGATTGACTGGGCCAGAGCAGTTGCAAAGGGCGTCGTGAGGTGGGCCTTCAAGTGTAGCCAGATCTTACTACCAAGCAGAGAAAGAGGAGGAAAGGCTCATCAAGAAACTGACACAACGAAAAAACGAAGGGAAGGCTCTGGATGACCCAGGTGCTAACGGCAGAGCTTCTCAAGGAAATTTGAGACCAGGGACCAGGAGCTGCACTATAAAACGCACTGGCATGTACTTTTTATGCATAAACAAATGCAGATCTGGTATAGTATACCATGGAGGGGGAGACAGAATATCTACTCTAAAACAAAGAGATAACATGTGTCTCACCGCCCCACCCCCCCCAACGTCTCCAGTACTCTCCTCTCCTAGGCCAGAAAGGCTTCTTAACTGGAAAAGTTTTATAGTTACTAAAGGAATCACTACTGACTGCTGGACAGGCCATCACAAATGTTGCTCACTAATATTAACTGGCTTTCCACCTTTGCCGGCCTGAGGTGGAACTGGGCTAAGTTTAGCACATTCTCTTATCTAACCTCCCCAGGAACAATGTGAGGAAAGCACCACTGTCCCCCCTTAGAGATGAGGAACCGGGACACTCAGGAAGTTAAAGACTAGCCCACAAGCACACCCGCTAAGCTGCAGAAGCAGGGTCTCTCAGCTTTAGGCCTTGCTGTTAACGACCACACAAGCGGGGTAAGACCAGGTTTAAACTGAAAGGGCAGAAGCTGCTAGACACTAGCAACCTGAATTTATACTCTTCAGAAGAAAGCCCATGAAGGAACACCAACTCCCGACTGAATACCTCTGATAAACATCCACTCAAATGCCCACAGCACTCAAAACACCACATGACTGTATCTGCAAGAATGACAAGACCTTCCTACAGGCTAAGAAGCAGGTGAGGCCAGAAAAGTCTTCCCAGAGGGCACTGCATCCCACCGAACCCTCAGGGATGAGTAAGTGTGGGCAAGGTGATGTGCCTCTAGGCTCCCAGCTACTCAGGAGGCCTAGGTGGAGGGATGGCTTAAGTCCAGGAGTTTAAGGACAGCCTGGGCAACACAGCAAGACCCTACTTCCAAAAACATAACATAAAATTTCAGAAAAGAATGAGCAGAATTCAGCATTAAACAACTACTTCAAGCACCCATATTCAAACCTCACTGCTTGCCCTCCACACCAAACCCAAAACTAATCACTGGCCCTCACATTCTCTATGGGAGTTAATCATGACCTCAGTCATCAATTTAGCTTGCATCATAAATGTCTGCTTTAAATGCCTACTAAATGCCAGACACGAAAAACAGAAAGACAACAGGAGCCTGTAGTCTAATACTGGAGACACTAAGAACTGGGTTTCTTTAATGCCCAAGACAGACGTAAATTAGGTGTGAAGGCAATGGTAAAGCACTATGTTTTGCCTACGGAGGTCGCAGAGGTTTCAAGAAGATGGCACACTGGCTGAATTCTGAAGGGGGGGTGGTCAGCAGGCAAAGTGACAGGCACATTCATCCTGGCCTTGGTGCCGTGGTCTGGTTCAGAACCTCCTGTGTACCACAGTAACTCGGGCAGGAACCATCTCCCAACTACTCTTCCTCTCTCCTGCCTCAGCAAGCCTCTCCTCAGGCGTCCACTACCAAAGGATTGCTGGTGTGAGCGGGGCAGCAATCTGCCATGTCGAGCTTCCCACTCCTGGGAAAAGTGAACCCAGACTTCCCACACCCATCTCCTACATCCACCTTCACCCCTACTGTCCTCCCCAGCCACCCCCCATCCCCCACCCCAGACACAGGCATTTCCTGGCTCTCCCAGGCTCTGCGCCTTCCTCAGGCTACTCTCAAGTGTGAGCTCCAAGGTCACATGCCCTTCCAGTACCCTCATCCCTACCAGGTGGAGACAGGGTCCCTCCCGCTACTGGCACCCACACTCCCACGACACCCTGGGCAGCAGCTCGTGGCTCAAGCAGACACTTCTGCTGCCCGTCCTTGCCTGGACGTGATCTCTGCTCCACATTCCACACAGTGCTGGCAGGTCACAGATCAGGACGTATGAAGTGACCCAAGTGTATCACACGGAGACTCACTAGGAAGTCAACGGGGTGTCTGGCCAGGACGTGGCCAACATCCCAAAAAGATGTAGGCAACACAGGCGTCCAGAAACACCCCCCTCCCAGCTCCAGTTCCTTACACAGCCAAGCACCTGCACCCGGACAGCAGGCTTTTTCATAATACTTTTTGTGAGCTGTTAAATTCGGTTCTGGAGCACTATTAAGGCAATGCCCATCAACATCCTAAATGCAAAAAAACCTAAACTTTTACCCAGCAATTGCACTCCTAGAAATCTATCCAACAAAAATATTTTCATGGGTACACAAAGATATACACACAATTCTCTTACTAAAGAACTGTGATTTTTAAAAAAAATCTCCTACATTTTTAGAAGATCAAGCTATATAACAAGTACAATTCCATTTATGTTATTAAAAAATACACATACGGTGCCAAAAAACGTATATACATTTTAAGAAAGGAAAAAAACTGTATTAAAACTATAAGATGAATACAAGTCACATTTGACTTCTGCAATTACAAGAGGTGCTCAAAGTGGTTGCCATCAGTGTCCAGACACTTCTGAAAAGCATTTCAAAAAATAATACATAGATAGCATCTCTTAAAATGTGTTTCCATTTTTTGGCACCTCCGGTACACACACACACACACACACACACACACAGGCTGGGCACAGTGGTGTGCACTTGTCATTCCAGTTACTTGGGAGGCTGGGGTGGGGGTATGGCTGGAGCCCAGGAGTTTTGAGACCAGTCTGGGTAACACAGCAAGCGCCCATCCAAAAAAATTTCTGAAAGATGATTACATATCAAACTACAAATGATGTTTATCCTATCACCTAAATTGAGATTTCCTGCCGATCTTTAACTCACAAGAGACAAAAAGGAAAAAAATGCACTTCTGATCTCTCACTCTAACACACTCTGATGACAAGTGCTCCTGAACAGCCCTACAACCAGAGTCCTCACGGTGGCTCCCAGCCACTGAGAGGCACACATGTCCTCCTTGGAGGGTACACAGCCTAACTCCTGAGACACCCCTCAAAGTAAACCGAATTCATGACTTTTTAAAATTACATTTTTCTGAAGTCAAGGAAATGTTGAGATGCTGACATCCTCTCATGCTCTTAAGAGGCCAAGGATAAGGTGGGGAGGAGACCACCTGCTGCAGAGAGTAGCAGCCCAGCTCTCCAGACACACACTGAGGCATGTTCTCCGTGCAGTGTCACGAAGCTCTCCTGACAGTTCCACTTGGCAGACAAAGATTCCCACGCCTCTGCCCCAGCAAACGGGGGAAGTGACTGCAGTCGTCGGCCTGGCGCCCCTCCCCCCACACCCTCCGCCAGAGGTGCCAGCAGGCAGGCACAAAGGTCACCGAGCAAGAGCGCATCTGGGTCTATCTTCGCAATGTCTGCCTTCACTTCCTCACACCCACATTGGTGCTCATCTTTTGTATGCCCCATACTCACCCTTCAGTTGATAGAACCAGGGTTGACCGGAAGCTGCTTCCTTTTTAAAAAGGAGTTAAAAGACGACGCACTCTAAGGAGTCTGATGCCACTCAAGCAACTTTTTCCAAACAAGGGCAGAATCTGCTGTACTTAAAATTCAGAGTAAGGTCTCATTTTGGATTCCTGGTTCAAGTTACAAGAACTAGAGTTTTTGATAACATTTAGATAAAACTGCACTGAATTTACCTCCGCTTTACATTTCCTGACTCTGAAAACCCTGGGAAGAACCTTTAATTATAAAAAAAATAAGAACTAGAGAATAAAGGGCAAGTTCATAGTCAACAACAATAAAATACACAGCTGAACAATTCCTGGGAGAGGGCTTTCAAATGTTATAAATCCTGCAGAGTTGGTTTAAAATCTTAGAAAAGGCTTACAGAAAGTAACATTAAGCAACTAATATTCACTACGCTGGGCAATGCATTGGGGAAGCACTAACTTAAAAGGTCTTCTTGCCATGTGCAGTGGCTCAGGTCTATAATCCCAGCACTTTGGGAGGCGGAGGCAAGAGGACTGTCTGAGTCGAGGGATTCGAGACCAACCTGGGCAACTAGGCAAGACCTCGTCTCTACAATAAATAAAAAAATTAGCGGGGCGCGGTGGCACATGCCTGTGGTTCAAGCTACTTGGAAGGCTGAGGTGGAAGGATTGCCTGAGCCCAACAGCCTCAACCTGGTGGGCATGAGTGTGCTACTGTACTCCAGCTCCAGCCTGGGCAACAGAATGAGACTCCAACTCAAAAATATAAAATAAATAAAAGGTCTTCTTAATTTAAAAGGTCGTGTGCAGCGACTCACGTTTGTAATTCTAGCGCTTTGGGAGTCCGAGGCAGGAGGATCACTTAAGCCCAGGAGTTTGAGACCAGCCTAGGCAACATAGTGAGACCAGGTCTCTAACAAGAAAAAAAAAAATATATATAGATATGTATGCGCACACACACACACACACCCCCAATCTCTATCTCAAGTAATTAGCCCGGTATGGCAACATACACCTGTAGTCCCAGTTACTTTGGAGACTGAGGTGGAAGGATCACCTGAGCCTAGAAGGTCAAGGCTGCAGTGAGCCATAATCACACCACTGCACTCCAGCCTGGATGACAGAGTGAGACCCTGACTCAAAAATAAAAATAAATAAAGGTATTCCCTACCTTAAAGGGCCACCCAGCATAAAGGTTGAAACTCTGCATACGGGGTCTCTAAATGTTTATTTCAGACTAGCCAGGTTTGTTCTTCATCACTAAGTATGAGCTGTGCTTTGTCCATCAAGGAAGTGCTCCACACGCTGCATTTGAGCTTTACCTTCAGTATAAAAGACAAGAAAAAGCCTAACACAAAGAGGAAAAGAGCGAGTGGGTCTCTTTCTGGAGTCCAGGTGTTTTAGCAAATCACAACTTCTAGAGTATTTTCTTCCATCTATTTTGCCGTACACTTCCTGAAAGTCTGGCCCATGGCTTAGCACAGAAACAAATGATAACTGCCATCACCCTCCCACTGTGGTCTCTTCCTCTGATCCACAGTTTCCCTTCAACCTGCAAGTGACACCCAAGAGTATCCCTAGCCTCCTATCTCTTAGGTAACTACCTTCACATGTTGGTGGCTTCCAGAACAGTGGGGTATCTGTCTTTTGTAATTTACATGGTCTTTTGAAGCCATTCTGTGGTTCGCCTGAGTGTTGAGCCCACATTTAAAGGATGGGAAGGCTGATGGGAGAATCTCTTTATGACACTGGCAGAAATATTTTTGCACCACTTTCAGTATGCCCAGAGGCTACTTTGCAACTTACTAGGATAGAAACTGTAATATAAATGTACCTCTTCAGAGGCAACATGAGAACTCAAAACTAATGTTAATACAAACTTCCAAGAGATGGTTCAAGTCCTGTTTGAGGGAAAGGACACAGTCCATGTCCTCTCTGCACTGACACAGTAAACAGGTCAGGCGTTTGGGGCTGTGCTAGTTGAGACACCTGCACTGAATGCACTAAGGTAAAACATGCTTCTCAAGACCTAGAACAATCTAACCAACAGGGTAAAAGCTTATTTTAACTGTAGAAAGAGAAAAGATGCTTTAAGCCGGGCTCGGTGGCTCAGCCTGTAATCTCGTGCTTTGGGAGGCTGAGGTGAGTGGATTGCCTGAGCCCGCGGGTTCAAGACCCGCCTGGGCAACTTGGCAAGACCTCATCTCTACAATAAATCAAAAAATTAGCCAGCCATGGTAGCGCACGCCTGTAGTTCCAGCTCCTTGGAAGGCTGAGGCGGAAGAATCGCCGAAGCCGGCAGGTTGAGGCTGCGGTGGCTGGGAGCAGCCACTGCACTCTAGTCTGGGCGACAGAGTGAGACTCCAACCACCCCCAAAAAAGAAAAGAGGCCTTAAAACTCTACATAGCCGGGCTCGGTGGCTCAACCTGCAATCCCACGCCTTGGGAGGCTGAAGTGAGTGGATTGCCTGAGCCCACGGGTTCGAGACCCGCCTGGGCAACTTGGCGAGACCTCATCTCTACAATAAATCAAAAAATTAGCCGGGCGTGGTAGCACACACCTGTAGTTCCAGCTACTTGGAAGGCTGAGGCGTAAGGATCGCCGGAGCCCAGCAGGTCGAGGCTGCAGTGGCCAGGAGCGGCCACTGCACTCCAGTGTGGGCGACAGAGTGAGACTCCAACTCAAAAAAAACCAAACAAACAAATAAAAACTCTACATAAGCCAGGCGTGGCAGCACACAATGCTCAAAACTCTAAGTAAGCCAGGAGTGGTGGTGCTTGCCTATAGTCCCAGCTACTTGGGAGGTTGAGGCAGGAGAATCACTTGAGCCCATGACTTCAAAAGCTGTAGTGCACTGTGACTGTGTCTGTGAAGAGTCACTGCACTCCAGTCTGGGCAACAGGGTGAGACTCCCATACTTATCTAAAAAACTCTAAATAAACCACTCAATGATGAGATTTGCTCTGGGGCAATCAACAGAGGACCACCTAGCACTTAGTTATACTGTTCCTCCTCTGAGCTCAAGGTGAGGTCCTCTGGGGGTAAAAGGCAACAACAACAATAAATGTTGTTAGAAAGAAAATCAATTAACTTCTGTGTCTTACTGGTCTCGCCAAGAAGGAAAAATAACCCCTACTCATTTCCCCCCTTCTCCAGAAGCTAAAAAAAGGTAAAAGAAATAAGCATTACCCTTGAAACAAAGGGTTTTCTATGACTATTGTTTAAACAATCCAGTATGGCTTAGTTTGATGCTTTGTAGCACTTTTAAGAATTGCTTTCCTGGCGGGCTTGGTTGCTCAGCCTGACATCCCAGTACTTCTGAGTGGACTGCCTGAGGTGGGGTTCAAGACCCGCCTGGGCAACTTGTGAGACCTTGTCTCTACAATAAACAATAAAAAATAAAAAACTAGCCAGGTGTGGTAGTAGCGCGTGTCTATAGTTCCAGCTACTTGGAAGGCTGAGGCAAAAGGATCACCAGAGCCCAGCAGGCCGACGCTGGGGTGGCAGTGAGCGTACCACTGCGCTCCAGCCTGGGCAATGGAGTGGGACTCCAACTCAAAAAATAAATAAATAAATAAAAATAAGAATTGCTTTCCTAAGGTAACAAAGTCACTAGGCCCTACTCACAAAGGGGCCTACTTAGTGCACTCAACACTAAAACACCTTCTCAAAGCACCTCTGCAACGCCCCAAATTTAGAGACTGCACAAATCAGGTCACAGCAAACAGGACATATCTAAAACTTGTTATTCACTTTAAAATGCTGCCCAAGACTACCCAGAGGATGCAGACACCGGTGACAGTGTAGCAGTGTTGGTGGCAGTGTTTGCAAAGAATACAAAATGAAGTATAGTCGTTTCCTTTTTTCTCACCTTGATAAAAGTTCACAGGAAAGTGAGGCAAGGCCTACTCATTTTCTAGCTTCCAGAATTTTCCTCAACAGGAAACACTCCCCTAACAATCATACCGTGCCTTGCAGGTTGAACCACAGAAACGACAACATGTGTGGGCAGGAAGAAGGAAAATCAGACAAAAATGTACTGTCTCACTTGGGTAAAGTACAAAAGTCAAACTCTAACATTGAGTAAGGTTTTCAGAAAAGATGCAGGAACACCGCTCAGTGCCTCACTTGAGTAGGCCAACACAGGTGGGAAGACCAAAAACCCCACCCTGCAACAAAGGTTCTAACAATTATACCTGACCGTTGTTTTAACCATCCCCAGCCACAAACACACTTCATCCACACTTAAAGGAAGCAGTCATCAGAGGCAGCTTCTTCACCACTGGGAACCTCCAGGACATCCGCTGCTTTCCTCCAAGCAGTCCACACTTGAGAATAAGTAAGCAGTCCCTCCAATCACGAGATCACCACAAACACAACAAATATGAAGGTCAAACGCACTGCCCCTTTGGGGCAGAACCCTGGTGTAAATCCAGCTCAGGACACCATGGCCGAGGGGGGCCGTCCCACATGTATAACGCACTTTTACAACTCCCGAGAGATGAGCATTTTTACCTTGCCTTATTTTTAGAACCAAACATCACACTGAATGTATCACATGACATGATGTAACTGTTAGCAAAGAAGGTGGCCCAAGACATTGGAAACATACATGCTAAGATCAAGGATACTCCAGAACCACTACATATCACGCTGACTCAAATAAAAGGTCGCTCAACACACAGGAAAGCTTTAAAGTTGGAAAATGTCTAGGAACCTATGTAGAAAAAAGACACGTGCTTTGTATTTTCTGAAACAGGAATTTGTCCAATAACGGGAAAAACTGACCTGAAGAAACAGAGTAACAGTCTTCTAAAGCGCCAGGATTGAAAGTAAAAATTCTCTGGCTCGAAGGCGGAAATGCTAAACGAAATACTTTCAGGTAGAATGCAATTATTAGTCAAAAGTATGCAGTGCTAGGAGAAAGGAAAAGAGAAGAGTTGTAACTGGACACGCCGGTGATGCCTGAG
>CAUYQG010098770.1:0-10575 GCA_963574415.1 Tarsius wallacei
AACTCTTTTGTAATAACACTTAGCTTAGAACACTGTACAGTTGTCCACAAATATTTTCACTCTTTATATCCTTATCCTATATTTTAATTTCATTTTTACTATTTAAACTTTTCTGTTAAAAGCTAAGACACAGACATGCACATTGGGCTAGGCCTACACAGGGTCAAAAATCACAGATATCACTGTCTTCCACCTCTACCTCTGAATTTTGTCCCACTGGAAGGTCTTCGGGAGCAATAGCAAGCATGGAGCTGTCATCTCCTATGATGTCAATGCCTTCTTCAAGAGTATTTCCCGAAGGATCTTCCTGAGGTTGCTTTACAGGTAACTTTTTTTAACTAGCAGAAGGAGTACACTACAAAATAATAATAAGTATAGTAAATTCATAAACCAGCTCCATCATCATTTATTATCAAGTATTCTGTACTGCACATAACTGTGCTACACTTTTGTACGATTGGCAGCACAGTAGGTGTGTCTCTACCAGCATCACCACCAACTCTTTGGGCTACAACATTAGACAAAAAGAATTTTTCAGCTCTATTATAATGCTGTGGGACCACCTCAAACATGCACTCTGTCACTGAAGAAAGCATCATTATGCAGGACATGACTGCATACCAAATTTTCCAAACACCATGCTTCACCTACCCATCAGAACTTGGTTTTCTCAAAATTTAGATCTGACCTACCTGAAATTACCAACCCGAACAAATTCATGACAGTCAAGAATTGGTCTCATGACATCACAACCAGGACTAAGCCTTGGTTCCCATAGAAGATAAGGCCAGAAAAGCAGTAGCATAGACATCTGGATTTTCAGTAGTAATGACACTTATTACTAAGCATTTCTAGAATCTTTTCTTACCATGCTACCTTGTGATGATGAAAGTGGTATTTTATCAATAATAACATCAATCAATTTCAGGTAATAAATGTAATACTTAAGCCACAGGAGCTAGCTTTAGCTGCGTCCATGGTTCAGTTCAACTCCACAGTAATCAATTAAAGTTATCTGTTTAAAATCACAGACACTTCTCAAAGTAGTGAATGCTGTAAAAGAAATTCAGATATTTAACTCATCATGGCTGCTGTTACTGTGTCTAAATCTATTTGTCCTTTCAGCTATTACAATAAAATTGTAAGAACTAAGTCTCACCCCCTTACAAATCTTACTAAAATAAAGAAAAATAAAGGAAAGCCATTAACTTACGTATACACTATATGTGGCAATGTATCTCAAGAGAAAATGCTTACCCATATTTCTACTTAAATTGTTTGATTTGCATCTAAAAGGCTAAATTGCAAACATGTAGATTTAGGTAACGAACTGCTTTAAGACAAATATGGGTTAAAAGTAACTGAAAATGCAAACAGTAAATGTAAGAAATCTGGTATGGCTATACTGATGGTGAATTTAAAGAGCATGACAAGGAAATATTACAAGAGATGTAAAGGAACACGTCATAATGATAAAAAAGATGAGATCATCAAGAGGGTGAACAACCCTAAATGTTTATATACATAATAGCAATAACAGAACCTTAAAATACGTAAAACAAAAACTGACAGAACTTAAATGAGAGACAAACCCACAATCAAATGTGATGATTTTAACACACTTCTTTTAGTAATTGATAGAAAAATCAGACCTCAAGTAATGATAATGATGATGATGATTTAGAAGATCTAAGAAACACTGCCAGCCTTCCTGATCTGATAAATATTTATAGAACAATACATCTTATAAATGCGAGATGCGTATGTATTCTTTTCAAGTTCACATGGGACTTTCAAAAAGACAGATCACGTGCTGAGATAAAATAATTCTTAATAAATGTCAAAAGACTGAAATCTTGTACAATATGTTCTCCAACCACAAGAAAAATAATTAGAAATACTAAGAAATTCCCCAAATATTTGGAAGGTCAACAGCACATGTCTAAATAAAATTGAGGACAAAGAAAAAGATCAAAAGTGTAACCAGAAGACATATTTTTTAAAAAAAGAACTACTGGCTGGGCATGGCTCACACTTGTAATTCCAGCACTTTGGGAGGCCAAGGTGGAAGGACTGTTTGAGCCAAGAAGTTTGAGACCAGCCTAGGCAACACAGCAAGATGTCATCTCTATAAAAAAAATACAAAAATTAACCAGGCGTAGTGGCATGTGCCTACAGTCCCAGCTACTCAGGAAGCTGAGGTGGGAGGATTGCCTGAACCCAGGAGGTCAAGGCCGTGGAAGCCAGGATTGCACCACTGCACTCCAAAACATGGGCAAAGAGTATGACCCTGTCTCAAAAACAAAAAAAAACAAAAAGAAAAGAACTACTGATGTATTCAACACTGTGAATGAATCTTAAAACATTACACTGAGTGAATAGTAAAGACTTATACAAACATGTCTATACTTTAAGTTTCTATTTAAATGAATTTCTAAAATTGATAAACTAAATTGTGAAAAAAATACAGTGTCTCCTCTTGGAGATATGGAAGGGGATTACCTAAAAAGAAGAAAGATGGGATTTTGTGGGGTGAGGCAATGTTCTAAATTGTGTTATAAAGCTGGGATATGTTAGAGAATGCATTTATTAGAGCCATCAATAGTACATTTAACATTTCCATTTCATTGCAGGCTAATTTTATCTCAGTAAAACAGGGGGTTTCTAACCAAAATGTAGTTTAAGAGGACCATATTGACACCTCCACCTTGAACAACTAAAAAACAAAACCAAGATACTAAAGAAGACTTTTTAGAGCCTGGTCCAAAAGACCACAAGACTCTGATTCCCTAGAGAAGGGACCCCTCAACTGCACCAGCTGCCGCAGATTCCAGGCCACAGACCAGAGGGGCAGAACCCCAGCAGAGCTCAAATTTCTCAGAGAGGTGAGAAGACAGAACAGAACTTACAGAGGCCAGAGATAACAAGCATTTGTCAGGGCAGACTGCCAGAGGAGGAACGTGTGCAGGCGAAGAGCTCCAAAATCGATGGAAGGCGCCCTAAGAGCTGCAGCTACGGATCTTCACAGGCTGAAGATCTTCAGAGTCAGCTGTGTGGAGTCCAAGGGTGCCAAAGTTTTCCGCCAAACAGGAAGTAACAAGTCCTTTAAAGGAAGAACATGGCAATGGTTAGCCCAGGAAGAAAATTAAAAAGAGGAGCAACAAGAGTTTCTCCACTTGCACCTTAGCCTGACCACACGCAGCTGCCCGGTAAGCAAAACTTTTGAGAGAGGAAGGTCAGGAAAAAAGCAACACATGGTCTGGAAATCAGGCTGAGGGAACCATTGTTGAACTCTAGACACTTTTCGAAATGACATCACTTTCGAAAGACTAATTACCTTTATGACTTTCAGTCCTAAACCAAGAAAGGAAGCCATTAATGGGAAGCACTCCCATTTCAGGCAGTTTCCTTATACGTCTCACAATAACCTGTCAAGTAACTATTTCTGCCTTCCACTCATCTCTACCATATCAATTTTTTTCTATTTAAACAGATTGGAGATCTGAAATTCTACGATATTTAAAATGTATCCTTAAGTCCACAGCCAAGGCCTGATATCAAAGCACATCCCCTTTTCAGCATATCATGCTCCTCTGAAATCCCCACACTAGGGACCTTGGCTGTTGACACACACCTACCTTGAGGCTTTACTCACCGCTACGCTACCTCAAAAAGTCCAAATCCCACTTAAAGTTTAAGTGATATAGGTCCGTCACATCCCCCAAAGCACAACTTGGTAAAAACAGACACGAAGCAGCTCTTTACTCTTCCTGCTCAAGAATTGATGACAGCCAACATTTGGGGAGATTTTCCTGCATGTCTGACACGCCTCACCAGCATGGACTCATTTCCCCGTCTAACAACACCAGGACCAAGTGGGCTCCATTATCATCCTCCCTAACTGTTCAGGAATGCAAGTCACAGAAGTGAACACGGTCTCCAGCTAAGAAAGTGACAGCACGGGATCTGCACTCAGTCTCCCTGGAGAGTCCAAGCTCTCCATTTCGACCCAGAACTAACTGCCAAGCTCTGCTCCCACCGCCAGCCCCTTCAACTCCATCCGACTCTAGACTGGTGGCATACCCCGTCCCTCCCTGCCCCCCTCACATGTCCACTCCATGCCTCCGAACTGACGAATCCCCCTTTGGATAATTCAGCTCCTCCCCTCTGTTGGGACTGCCATGGAGAGAAAGCCAAAGCCTAGACATTAAGCCTCCCCATCTGGCTTTAACAGCACTTTACTTGGTGGGCTTGCTTGGGTAACATAAGATCTGCTGTTACGCAAGTGTGTTGATCCCTTCATTTGAAGGAGCTCACCTAAATATTCTAATCACAAAATATGCATTTTGCTAGATGAAAGGATTATTCTGCTAAAGATATTTTCCCCCTATCATTATAGGACATTATATAGAATATAGGTAGGCTCAGGGCTCAGATCTGGGCTTTTGAAAGGCACTGTTCCTGAGCTGAGGTGAGCACATATAGAGAGGGAAGAGGCCACCGAAGAAAATGCTGCCACAATCCCACTTCTGCCAAAGAAGCCAGAAGGTCTGGACAGGGCAGACAGTGGGAAAGAAGGGTCAGAACAGAAAAGGCATCACTGAAGTAAAATCAAAAGAACTTTGTGATCTGTTACACTGATTATACTATGGAAGGGAAGACGTCAAGGATGACATCTATGATTCCAGCTGGCACAGCTCTCTAGATGGTGATACCATAAACTGAGAAAAGGGAGGCAGAAACATAAGAGACAGGGAGAAAGGGCCAGGGAGTGCTGCATGTTTCCAAAGGAACAGTGTGGCAGCAAGGCAAAGCTGTACTAGGCAACTAGGGAAATGGCGCTGGAGCTCAGAAAAGAGAAGGACACTGAAAAATCATGCAGGTGAAAATTTAAGCCATAAAATAGACTGAGGCAAAAGAATATAAATTTACTTGTACAGAAGGAAAGATGTCAAAATAAATATTTTAAAACAATCTGGTATTCATCAATGGCTACATTAATTCGAAGATAATTACAAACCTCATGACATTTCTCATGGAACTTTCCTAGCATAAAATACTGAAGCAATATAAGTGTCTTAACCATGAGCCCACATGACTTGCCTCTCTGCACGCCGGCAACCTCATTTTTACCTCCAAAGACTGAGCAAATGCTCATCATTCTAACGACCATTCTATGACTCCGTGGTGTATGGCAACCCAACCGAAGCAATTCAGCCCCACAGACGTACTGTGAGCGCAAAACGCACTTGAAGACAGAACTGCTAGAATCTGACTAGAAAAAGATGCCTCTGCTTTTTTTTAAAGCCCGTAATGAAGGAAGGGGAATGATAGGGAGAGAAAAGAAACACATAAGCACACTTCAACCTGACAAGGGAATAAGCAGAGTACAAAGGATAGCTAATGTGGGCTCATCCTAACCTCGAGGCCCCCTTGCCCAAAATATCGACACATACTCAATGGGTCTCTAAGAAAAAGGATGTGTGGAATGCCTACAGCCAGCGTTCATCCATGTTACTGCTTTTCTACAAAGCTGGCAAATATCACTTGGCAATCATATTGAAGGCTTCACTGGGGCTTTCCACCCTCTTCTAAAATCCAGTGGTCATTTAACTTGTATTATGAATGGTAAGCCATTATGAAAACCACAACCATTCATAGTAAAGTGCAACTATAACTTATGAATAGTGATTCTATTGGATAGTAAACAAGTAGAAGCCACGATGACAGATAAATTAAAAGATACCAAGAAACAGACCATTGGTTTTTATGAGGCTCTCTCCTTGTAAGTCCTTGTATGTACTGGTGGTTGTAGAAAGTAGAACCAGATTTCAGGAATTTTGGACATTTACTACCCAAACCCAAACCAAAGTCGGTTGAGCCCCTAAGCTGCCTGGCTGACAAACCCCCTGTGGCCTCCCAGATCATAACCATGTAACAGAGGCCATTCAATCACAGTGCAATTAAGATCACATTTATGAAAAAGAAGATGGTGCTGAGTAAGCAGAGAAGCCTGAACCGGCCAGGCGAACAGCCGTCACAAGGGCATGCCCCAGGGCTGCTCTGCTGAAGCTGCACCAAGCGTTGGCATCTTCCGTCAGCACAGCCAGCAGTGGCCCACTTACTGATGCCTGGAGCTTTGTGTGCAGTAATGTGTACTTGTGCGAATGACTGCTTGTTGGTACATGAAACTTTAAAAAATAAATCCGCTGATGATCAGAGTTCTGTGAAAATAGGTGCTTTACTTATGATTTCCCTTCTCTAAATGCTCATATTTGCAAATGAAAGTATTGCATGTGAGCAGAAAATTCACATACACAGTAGTTACGGCAAGACGGGGCTCTGCTTTGAGTAAACGGGTACTGATAGATATTTTAACTGAATTTGAGTCACTTTTAATGTTTTAAAAATGTGGTCAAGTTTGATAATTTCATCTTTAGCATCTGTAATGCTTTAAGAGTTATTTTCAAATTAAGTTTCATTATCTTACTAAGGTAAACTTCTTAAACTAGAGACAGATGGCACACTGAACACATTTAAATGAAAAAGGAGAAAATGATACATATTTCTGGATTACAATTTAAAACTTCTGTTCCTCAAAAGTAAAAAGGTAAGCCACAATAGAGGCAAACATATTTTCAACACATACAGTCAATAAAGGGTGACTTCATAATATCTAAAGAATGTCTATAAATAAAAATGATAATCCATTAAAAATGAAAAAAATTATAAACGCGCAATTCATAGAAATGTTAAATGATCTGCAAACATATGAAAATACTGTCACATATATACAGAGACATGTCTACAACTTCATTGTCTATTGTACAAACTATGAATTACATATATGTTGATAGAATAATAGCTAAATAAATGGAGGTCTATTCACACAAACAAACACTACTAGGCAATGAAAAATGAACAAACTAGAGCTACACACATCAAAATGAATGAATTTCATAGTTAAAAGAAAAAAGCAAGCTATTAAGAATGCATATAATTGTATACAATATGAAGAATGCTATGTATTGCTTAGAAATAAATCCACACACAGAAAAAGTATGAAGAAATGCAGCATGAGGTGGTATAACTCAAATTTAGTTCCATGATTACTGTTGCAGAAGGAGGAGTTGCAATCACAAACAGAAGTTTCTTCTATCTTGCAAAAATCTATTTTTTTAACGCTAGGGAGCAGGTACACTGATACTTGTTGTATGACATTCATTCATTGTCCAATGACAGGAATATATCCTGGGAAATGCGTCATTAAGTGACTTTGTTGTTACACAACCACAATAGAGTGTACTTAGAGGAATTCAGATGGTATACCCACCTACACCCCTAGGCTACATGATTTGTAGCTCCTAGGCTACAAACCTGTATGCATGTCACTGAACTAAGTACTACAGGCAGCTGTAACATAAGGGAAGGTATGTATCTAAGCATAACGAATACAGAAAAAATACAGTAAAACACAGTAATTATGACATTATGGAGCCACTCCAGTATATGTAGGCCATCATTAACTGACATGGCATTATGTGGTACATGACTGTATTTCTTTACGCTTTTTTTAGTTTTAAAATTTAACAACACATATGCATCTTAAAGATTTTATTTTCTATCAAAATAACTGAATGATCCTAGATATGATTTAAAAACAAGGACCCAAAATAGAACTTAAATAAAGAGTTCACGCAGCTAATTTAGTCAAACCCAACCCAATCACTGAAGGAAGGAAGCATTTACTGTAAGTGTTACCAAAAAATTCAGAAAGTTGTCTTTCAATACATCATTCTACCCTTTGCAGCAGAACACTACCCTTCGGCTCCTAAAACACCTCTTTGAACTGTTTCTTCTACATATATACAGAAGACACTGTTAATCTAATATCTGCTTCCACAGTTCAGAAAAGCACAAATTATATCTGATTTCAGATGTGAACTACATCCCAAGTATACACACATTTGAACTATTTTTTAAGTGTCTGCAAACTCCTTTAAACATAAACAAGGCACCCCAAGCAGGGTGCCATTCACAGAATTCTTATCAGAAGCTGAACACTCAAGGATACAATTTCTTGTGGCAAGAAGTTTACTCAGCATGTAAGGAAAGCACAAGCCAAAGGTCACTTCTTCCTGGCATCTTCTCTGACCATTTCAGCCCATAGCGATTTTCTCTTAAGTTTCCCTCCTTTGGGAATTCTCATCACCTGAACCAATCACCACCTGCTTCTGTTGTTTCTGTACCACAGGAATAAGTTCCTTGACGGTCAAGGGCTATATCCTCTTCCCCCTCTCCATTTCTCCACCAATACCTCAAGAGGGTCTGAATAAGTAGATACATTCGCAACTGCATTGGGGAGCAGAGGGACTAAGCCCTAGACTTTAGCTCCGAAGTTTTGCAGGCTGAAATGAGCTCTGCCCTTTGATAGCTGAATGACAGATTTATAGCATTATGCTGAAAGCCTCCTTGTGATTAAAATACATTTTGGAGCAAATTAAAAATAAGTTTAAATAAGTAGCTGTGGGGTTTTTCAGGGATTCTGACCAAACAAGATTCTGCAGACTTAAATTCAGAGCAGCACTAACTTGATTTTGATATAGCACTAACTGCTGACAGCATTATTTGAACTGGGTAGAAGTGCAAACATTCAACAACAAAAAAGCATGTGTCAATAATTCATATTTCTAGAGTCAACTCTCCTGGGTAAGACAAGTGTTCCTTTGTATTTCTTTTCCTGTATCCCAAGATACTCTTTTGCTATGAGGAAAGTCTTCCCTCTGTGACCTGTCATTAGGCAGGTCACCTGCTACAATCAGACGTTCTGCTGACTTCAGTTGTTTTCTTCCATTAAGACGAGGCAGCCGGCTAGCTCTCTAAGTAGGGAGATGAATGAGGCTCTCCTGAGGATGCTCCCTAGGCAGGCACGGTGTTTCTCAGCCTCCACTCCTGCTGGGAAGCAGGCTGAGATACTAGATCTCCAGGGTCTTCCTAATCTCCAACAAGGAGGCTTTGATCACGTCGGAATTTCTGCCTCCTTTGCCCTGTTCATTCCCCTTCATTTACCAGCTTCAAAAACTATATTAACATGGAAACAATCTACTAGCTCGAGCTGTAACCACTTTGCTATACTGTCACTCAGAAATCAGAAATGCAGACAATGAGCTACAATGAACTCATAAGCAGAAAATGCCATGATTTGTCATTACTTGCAAAAAAAAAAAATAGTGTATGCATTTACCCATCACACTGTGACCTTTAGTCACTAGAAAACAAAACACAGTGATAAACTACTTTTTTTCCACTTTAACTAACATTTTAGAATTTTAGGACTACAATTATTTCACTCCAGGAAGTCCAGCTGAGATAACTATTTTTCCAGAAAACATCCTTGGGGTATAAGAAAATTAACTGGCCAATAACTGAAATATTAAAAGAATAAAATGAAATTAAAATTTTAAGACAATTCATATTTTTGCCAACTGTACTTTTCTTCTGTTAAAAAAACAAAATAAAAACCATGTAATTATGCTTTTTGATGGCCAGAACATACCAGAAACATAAATATGATGGTAATTCATTATCTTATTGATACGAGAGATTGTTTGCAATTTTAAATACGGTGGTCAGAAGAGGCCTCAATTATCAATTAGCAGGTGACTTGAGCAAAGATGCGAAGAGAAGCAAAGGAACACACGATGCTGATGTGGCAGGGCTCGAAAAAAGCGGGCCAAGGAGCGAGAGGGTGACAGGCTCGACAGGGGCTGTGACACACACAGCACCTTCCCAAGTTCCAGCCTGTTTGATCCCACAACAGTGCTGTGTATCAGGGTTGTTACTCTGTCCCTGTTACAGACGAGAGTCTGAGCCTCAGCTGTGGGGCCACTTGCCGGACGTCACACAGCAGGCAGCAGTGCTGAGATCTCAGCCTAGATGTCACGGCTCAGTCCAGAAGTGCTTCTGCTGCACCGGCTGCCTCACTGTGGTGTTCATTTCTGTGTATGGCATCTTGTCAGAGTCAACTGACAAACTAGACTGTCAGAAAGGGTGACGGCACTGGTGAAGGGTCTGCAGACCACACAGAGCTGCCTGGGTGCTTGTGTAGTCATGGACTCAGAGTTGGAAAAGACGTTGCTCAGTCTGCAAAGCTCTCACTTTAGTGCTGGATTCTGTCTTCATCTCAGACAGATGGCCATTCAGCCTCTGTGTAACTCCAATAATTGGAATTTCAAAACTTCACAAGATAGGCCATTCCACTGTTGGACAGCTCTGATCACTAGATATCTCATTTATGTATTTACTGGAAATTTGTCTCCCTGTATCTTGCCCATATTGGCAGTATTGCTTCTAGTTCTGTTTTCTGGAGGAATAGTGAACATCTCTCTTCCCTCTTCTACCTGGCTGGTTTTCAGATGTGCTCCTTTACGTCTTCTTTTTTTGAGCAGCTCTGTGTGGTCTGCAGACCCTTCACCAGTGCCGTCACCCTTTCTGACAGTCTAGTTTGTCAGTTGACTCTGACAAGATGCCATACACAGAAATGAACACCACAGTGAGGCAGCCGGTGCAGCAGAA
>CAUYQG010098776.1:0-19789 GCA_963574415.1 Tarsius wallacei
GGCTCCGGCGATCCTTCCGCCTCAGCCTTCGAAGTAACCAGAACTACAGGCGTGCGCTACCACGCCCGGCTAATTTTTTGATTTATTGTAGAGATGAGGTCTCGCCAAGTTGCCCAGGTGGGTCTCGAACCCGCGGGCTCAAGCAATTCACTCACCTCAGCCTCCCAAAGCAAGGGATTACAGGCTGAGCCACCGAGCCCGGCTAATCTCATGTTTTTATAGTACCATATTGTCTCTTTACTTCCCAGATACTCCATATAGCTTTACTCCTTGCTTCTCAACATTGTGAAATGAAATGCCATATATATGGTTTGCAAGCAAGGCCTAATTTGTAATATAAAGTAAAACAAAATTACTTCTACTTTTAAATCTACAATATTATTTATGAAGAAAAATAAGTCACCATTTATTTGCTAAGCAAAAGCTTGTATGCTCTGTATTTGTTTGGTAATGTGTATAATCATAAAATTGGAAGTTATATTACCCAAACTTGTCATCTTAAAAGCAAAAAAAATCAAGACTACAGAACTTGTCTTTTATTTCATTTCCACCCTACATGCTTTCAGTCATAACGGGAAATACTACAGCTTAGTCAATCGTTTTTATAGAAACCATCATTGTTATAGGTAAGAATTATCTCAGGTTTGCATGGTAGTCCTGATCAGGAAAGTTATATTGAACAATGCATAAGAAATGCATATAATCCTGGCCTGTTTGAAGAATGGATATTATTTACCATTAAAAGCATCATTTTAGCAATGGGAAACCTACTTGAGAAAGTGACTGTTTTTTGATAATTAAATAAAAGGAATGGATGAGGTCATTCCCACCGATGCTTCAAAACCCTATTCAAATACCACCTACCTCTGAAAGCCTTCTTAAACTTCATAAACAGATATGCCCACTTTCCTCTCCAATTGGATGCTATCGCCTTTGGGTATCTCAGGGTACCCATATACTATGTGCGTCAAGTTACAGCTAGTGATACCTTCATGAGGGTAGGTTTAATGTCTTTTTTTCTCACTACATCAGTGGTGCCTAGCACATCTTTGCTCACAGTTGGCATCCAATAAGTTGTTTTTTTAAAGAAGGTCTCACTCTGTCGCCCAGGCTGGAGTACAGTGGCACGATCCTGGTTCATTGCAGCCCCAAACTCCTGAGCTCAAGTGATCATCCTTCTGCCTCAGCCTCCCAAGTAGCTGGGACTACAGGCACACTCCACACACAAAGCTATTTTTTTTTTTTTGTAATGACAGAGGACTCACTAGGTTTCCCAGGTTTATCTCAAAGTCCTGGCTTCAAGTAATCCTGCCTCAGCCTCCCAGGTAGCTGGAATTACAGGTGTGCGCCACCACACCTGGCAACAGTGAATATTTTATTAAATGCGCTTATCAACCATGACACCCTGGGAGAATACTTTGCAAATGACTTTAATGAACAATCTTTGAAGTAAGAATTCCAAAGGTCTACTCTAGCTTGTAACACAGCTATATTGCTATAGGTAATTCAATTAAGCTTTCTGAGCTTTATTGGTCAAATGGGAATATTAATATGTAATAGGAAATGAAGAACTGGTTAAAATACTTAGTACAAGAAACTTTAACTTTAAGGTAGTACTCTCTCTGAATCCCTCGATTCACCCCATACAGTGCCTTACACCATAATAAATATGCAAACATTTTTCTTGAATGGCAATGGGATATATTTTATTAAAAATCACATTTTGGCCCTAGTAGTCGGCAAAGCTTTGTCAGAGCTGGGAACCCTTACCAAAGGAAGGGCAGATTATCTCCCTTGCTCATGCTGTCTTTTCTACCCCAGGACAGTTTCATTATTGAACCAAGGGTTCAATGAAAGAAGCAGCAGCCTACCATCCAGGGATTTTCTTCGTGCTTCTTCCTGGACAGGTACACAACAGGCATTCACAGGGCTGGAGAGGTGGAACAAGAACCCATTGCCCTCTATTTTGCCTTCTTGTCAGAACCACTGGTTCAGGCAGGAAACAAGGAATTTACTGCCAGAAGGACCAAAGTGAGTGGGTGAGGGAGTTTCCAGGCTTCAGAAGAATTGCAGGGAGCAAGTTGTTGGGGAGGAGGCGTGATTTACATTCAGCTAACCCTACTATTTTCTGGGCCATCAGAATCTTTCTTCACATAGTAAAAGGAAACCAGCAAGCCAAATCCAGAAATAAAACAAAACCCTAACTAGCAGTGTGTTTCCAAGGCAGAGATTGCTATAGCTTCTACCTCTGGGTTTGGGGAGCAAGACTGGCCATGAGTTTTGGGTTTGAGCATGTTTACTATAAATATAAAGCATTCCCCCTGGAGCCTGGCACATTTTGTAGAAGTTGTACCAAAATATAGATGAAACATGACTGCCTCTTAAATTAATTTTATACTTAACAAATGCTGAACTTAAAAAAATAGAGGAACATGTCACTTTAAAGTTCAGAGTATTAATATTTGAAATCTGTCCAACTTAGCTATGTCCCAGAGACTTCTTTTTCTCTGGTCAGTGTTACTGATCTAACACCTAATTCACTTCTTGGTTGTTAGATAGGAATTAAATGTATCTTGTATTTATTTGTATCAACCTGGAACTGTAATATATTTTCTCAGCATACATTCTTATTTCAGGAAATAGGATGTGTCCATGTTGAATTTACTCTGTAGCTCCTCTTAGTGACATTTGTATGATCTAATTCAAGGACCTGAAGTGATGGCTCCACATGATTTACTTGCATATGATGCAGCTATTTTTAGTATTGCATTTACATTTTTAAAAACAAGAATGCACCTTCCTGATGGAACAGGCATGGATTTTTCACTCATAGTCTCAAGAACTGTAGAACAAGGAAGTTTCTTAGAAATTGAGTCCAAACACCTTTTTTTGTACTGGAGAGAAAGAAACTTGGGTCTCAAAAGATTTAGTGGCCAAGGGGCAGTTAGTGATAAAACAAAGAAACTAGATAGGTTCCCAGATTTAAAAATACAAATGTGGTTTAAATTGACAATTTGTCATGACAGGCAGCTATTTAAGACAGTGATAGATAACTTAGCTACTAAAACCTCTACTCTGCGTTAATGTACTATCTAGTAACATTATGGTCCCTGTGACTACTTATACTTATTTTTCCTTTCCTCTCTGCGTACTTATTTTTAATCTCTTATGTATTTTTAAGTGTCCTTAAATACTTTCTTGAATGAACTAGTGTCTAAATAAATGAAGTATTCAAAGTGACACTTTAATTGCTTATGTTCCCATAGTGTCTATGGCTAGGCAGAGAGCCTAGCAATATTAATTATACTAACAGGATTTCATCTATCAGAGGTAGCAGTAGAAACTAGCTTTCTAAGTAGAAAGCATAAAGAATTACCTCCTTCAGTCTTTAGAAAGTAATGACTTTGTGAACCCTGCAATAAAAACCTTAGAATTGTTTTTATTAAACCTGGTAAACAATTTAGGAGTATATCCGGTATCTTAAAAATGAAAGATGTCGGGCGTGGTAGCTCAAACCTGTAATCCCAGCACCCATTGGGAGGCCAAGGTGAGAGGATTGCCTGAGTCCACAGGTTCGAGACCAAACTGGGCAACATGGCGAGACCTTGTCTCTACAATAAATCAAAAACAAAAATTAGCCGGGCTTGGTGATGTGCGCCTATAGTTCCAGCTACTTGGAAGGCTGAGGTAGAAGGATCTCCTGAGCCCAGCAGGTCAAGGCCACGGTAGCCGTGAGCGTGCTGCTGCTCTCCAGCCTGGGAGAAAAGAGTGAGACTCTGACTCAAAAGAAAGAAAGAAAGAAAGACATTGGCTGAAATATTACTTGTACCTGGGTATTTAAAAGAGCATAATGATTTCTGGTCAGTTGATTTCTAGCAAGGGTGTCAAGATCATTCAGTGGGAAAAGAATACTTTTAATAAAGGGTTGCAGGACTGGATAGCTTCATGCAAAAGAATGAATCTGGACCACTACCTCACACCATATACAAAGTTAATTCGGTATGGATCAAAGACCTAAATGTGAATTCTAAAATCATAAAGTTTTAAAAAGGAAACAAGTGAAAATCTTCATGACTTTTGATTAGGCAACAATTTCTTAGATATGGCACCAGAAGTGGCCAGGTGTGGTGGCTCACACCTGTAATCCCTGTACTTTGGGAGGCCAATGTGGAAGGAAAGTTGCAGGCCAGGAGTTCAAGTCCAGTCTGAGCAACACAGTGAGAGCTCATCTCTACAATAAATTAGCCAGGCTTGGTTGTACATGTATGTAGACCCAGCTACATGGAGGGCTGAGGCAGGAGAATTGCTTGAGCCCAGGAAGTTGGGCTGCAGTGGGTCATGATTGCACCACTGTACTCCAGCCTGGGCAACAGAGCAAGACTCTTTCTCTTAAGACAAATAAAATAAAAAAGATATGGCACCAAGTCACAAAAGAAAAAAATAGGTAAATTGGACTTTATCAAAATTGGAAACCTTGTACATCAAAAGATACTGTGAAAAGACATCTGTAGAATGGAGAAAACTACTTGCAAATCATATATCTGATAAGAGTTTAGTTTCTAGAATATATAAAGAACTCTTGCAACTTAACAGTAAAAAGTCAAATAACCCAATTTTAAAAGTGGGCAAAGGATTGGAGTAGACGTTTCACCCACAATATACAAATGATCAATAAGCACATCAAAAGGTGTTCATCTTAGGGAAATGCAAATCAAAACCATGATTGGGTACCATTTCACACCCACTGGAATAGCTATAATTTTTTAAATGGACTGTAAGACATGTTGGCAAGGATGTGTAGAAATTGGAACCCTTGTACATTGCTAGTGGAAATGTAAAATGGTACAGCTTCTATGGAAACAGTTTGGCAGTTCCTCAAAAAGTTAAACATAGAGTAACCATCTGACTCAGCAGTTCCACTTCTAGGCATATATCTAGAAAATTGAAAACATATGTTCACACAAAAAATGTGTACACAAATGTTCACAGTAACTTTAAAATAACAAAAAAGTAGAAACAACTCAAATGTCCATCAACTGAGGAATTGATAAACAAAATGTTGTATATGCCTACAATGGAATATTATTTAGCCATAAAAAGGAATGCAGTACTGTTACATGCTACAACATGGATAAGTCTCAGAAATATTATGCCAGACACAGAAACCATATATTGTATGATTCCATTTGTGTGAAATATCAAAATATCAAAAATAGACAAATGCATAGAGACAAAGAACAACATAGTGGTTGCCAGGAGATAAGGGGAGAGTAAAATTGGGACTAACTTAATAGATATGGAGTTTTTTTGGGGGGGGATGAAAATTTTCTGAAATTAGTGGTAATGAATTGCACAACATAATGAATATTCTCAAAAGTGCTGGAGTGTACCCTTTAAAAGAATGTATTTTATGTTATATGAATTGTACCTCAATTGAAAATGTAAAATTTTTTTAATTGTTTGCTAAAATATAAAAATGAAAGATGTTGTAACAGATTAGAGACTGAAATCATGCAGAATTTTCAAAAAAGTGGAATGTACTCCCATAACCAATATGGAACTCTGTCTTTTCTGTGGCTTTTAGAGGATTAAGAGAAAGGTCCTGTGTTGTGGTTTTTATAGCTGGTCAGAAAAAATCAAGAGTCATTAGTTAGCATTCTGTTCAAAGTCAAGGAATGTGGTTGGAGATGTTATGCAAACTGAGATGATGAAACCAAGTGACCTCCACTGAACAAATAACCTGTATTCGGAAACAGCAGGGAAGTTGGAAAACTAATAGTGGGGGTAGAACTGAAGGGATGTGATTTTTCTTTCTTAATGTGCAATCTAACAGCAGCTCTCCCTAGATTTCGTGCTAAAATAAGAGCATGTTTCACACATTTTAATTGCTCTGCTATAACAACATTGTGAACTCCAGTCACAAACATTTATTATCTATTTAATTTTGTTCTAATTTCAGTGTAGCAAGAATTCACCTTGTAAGTGGGAGTAAGAGTCCATTTAGTAAAAAAAAAAAAATCCTTTCCCACATTGCTAATTCTGTTGTACATTTCTATAATAAAGAACTAATAATGTCCTTTTTATATTTCTCTATTTTTATGTTACATTTCTAAATTATTATTCCCAAAGTAGCATTTTTTTTTAACTGGGACCCCACTTTCTCCTTGTGCATTAGTAAAGAATTTTCAAAAATTGTAGAATTTAAGGTTTCATAATATTTCTAATCAGGATTTTATTTTATTTTTTTTTTACTTGCAGAGATAGGGTTTGCTATGTTGCCCAGGATGGTTTTGAGCTCCTGGCCTCAAGCGATCCTCCTGCCTCTACCTCCCAATGTGCTGGGATTATAGGCATGAGCCACCATGCCTGGCCTTCTAATCAGGATTTTAGATAATATTTTTGTGTTATAATAAACCTTTATAGTACTTGGTGTTATAATACTTGTGGTAAACCTTACAGGACTGTGTTTAAGATGCATTTAAGATAAGATTTATATAACGGAATAACTATCCAAATTTTTCTGATTATTTTTCAGACCTGTCATTTACTCCAGGCTTTATAGTAATGCTACAGAACGAAGAGGAATGGATAAAAACATTGGCGAACAACTCAATAAAGCATATGAAGCCTTCCGGCAGGCATGCATGGATAGAGATTCTGCAGTAAAAGAACTACAGCAAAAGGTGTGTGCTTCTTCTTCTGAAAATTATTCTTTAGCCTGGTGAATGGAATTTGAGAATCGTTGCATTTGAAAAATGTTCATTGTTAAAAACTGCCTTGAAGAATTATAATTACTGAAACAGAAGACTAAATTAATGAATGAAATTTGAGATATTTGTTGCCTTTTTAAGAAGTGTTGTGATCTTTTAGGATGAGTTGATTTAATGGGTCTATTTTCAGGTAATTGTGAAAGGTGAAGAATGTGTCTTCCATAAATAATTTTTAAATATCAGTATTTACTTTGTAAATAAGAAGGAAATTAATATAAAAAATAATTAGTGTTATGACAGACTGAAAGTTAGAAGTATCTCTGTCTGTTTTGTTCTTTGTTTTTTTCTCATAGTTATTTGGCTGGCAGGAAGACTGTACAAATCTTAAAATATTCTAGAACAAAATTTGCTATTAATTTATAATAGTCTTTCATACTTTATGACTGTGAAAGATAGACTATTTTAGTGAAAACTTTACTTAATAAAAGTTTCAGCTTTTAATTATCCCTGTACACATAACATTTCTTTTTAATACTTTCAATTTCAGAAGAAAATGAATTGGTGGAAAGGCATATTCAGGCAAAAATACTTAGCTTAGTAGTTCCTAAACACATGTCTGTTACTGGTTCATGATGAGATTTTCACTAATGTGTAGCAAAAATGAGAAAAATAAGGATAATGTAATGAACTTCTTACAATACTAAATTTATTTCATTAAAATTCTGCCTTTTAATCTGATATTATAGTCCATATTTCCATACAACGTAAAGGGCAGAATTTTATTAACATACATTTTTGTGAATGATGATGATAGGGTTGTCTTCTTGTTTAATATCATTAGCAAGTATTATTTCCCGAAGTCCCCAGTTCTACCCGCATATTCTGTGATTCTCTAGAAGGACTCATAGGACTTGGCATACAGTCATACTCATAGCAAAGGTCTATTACAACATGTTAAAGATACATAGCCAGATTATTAATGAAAAACAGACATCAGGAGGAATGTAGAGGAATCCTTATTGTTCAGTCTTCCTATGTACCTTTCCTCTAGCTTCAAAAATTCAGTCACTTGTGCAGCACATAGCAAACTCTATTTTAGATTCAAAATTCAGGTTTGTTTGTTTTTTTCAAATTGAGGTCTGGTCACGTAGGCAACCCTCTGTTAACCAAAATTCCAGATGCTTAGAAGGAAAGGTGTTCATCATAAATCTCATTGTACAGTCTAAGTAGGCTGGCACAGCAGTCACAATTTTCTCACTTAGAAAATGTTTTCAAAAGCCAAGTTCCCAGATGCCAGCCAGGGGCATCTTGCAAAGAGACCTTTCTGAAGATAACAGCCTATGTTAAATTTCAACTGCACAGGCAGTTGAAAGTGGGAAGGGAGGATCTTATTTTGGTTCCCCCAGTTTAAAAAAGAATATCGTTTTACTAGCCTGTGAAATTCTGAAGTCTAAGAGATATGCTAGCCATGCAACTCTTAGTTTCTTCCATAAATATAGGAACTGTACCATTTCCTTTCTCCTTTCTAATTAATAGATCTACTATAAAACTAGATGTTATACATAACTCCCTGTTTTCCTCAGACACTATCATTATTCTTTGTGATTTGCCTCTTGGCTTACAGAAGAATACTCTGTTATATAAGTATATTCATGAACTATATCATTAGGGGTGGATGGGAGGAAGAGGGGCACAATATGACAGAAGGCTTTCTAAAATTATTGAAATGAAGTTTAGAATTTGGATTTTCTTTTTCCAGTTTAGGCTTAAGACATAATCACTTTTGTAAAAAAGTCAAAACTGGCCAGGCACAGTGGCTCAAGCCTATAATCCCAGCACTTTGGGAGCCCGAGGTGTGGGACTTACCTGAGCCCATAGGTTCGAAACCAGCCCGGGCAACTTGGTAAGACCTCATCGCTACAGTAAATAGAAAAATTAGCCAGCCGTGGTAGTGCGCGCCTGTAGTTCTGGCTACTTGGAAGACTGATGTGGAAGGATCGCCTGAGCCCAGCAGGTTGACACTGCGGTGGCCATGAGCATACCACTGCACTCCAGCCTGGGCATGGAGTAAGACTCCAACTCAAACAAAAACAAAAACTAAACTAAACTTAAAAATCCAGTGTTTATTCTTTTTATTTTGTGACAAGGTTTATTAAGAAACCTTGACAATTCCATATCTGTTCCAGGAAAGTTAAGAAACAGAATTAGGGGAAAGAAGAGTATTGAGATATTTCTAGGATAAGGCAGAGATAGGAATTTATCTTTATTCCTACTCTTTTCACGTTGGCTAAAGAAAAGCAACTGAAGACTCTGGCAATTTAACACCTATGGAATATGCTATGGAAGAAGCCTTTGCTTATATTACCATATATTCCACAGAAGGAAAAGAGAAAGTTTCTTAGATATTTATTTTGCAAAGTTGATGTTTGTGAAATACTCAAGAATAGATGAAGGAAAAAATGTATGAGGGGGACCAAAAAAACCCAGAATTCATTCCTCCGGATCAAATGGTCAACCAAAGTTTTTATCTGGAAGTTTTGAGAAGATTGCATCTTGATTTGCAGAAGAAACATCTTGTTTTGTGGTAAACAGGTGACTGGTTACTCTACCACCACAACACACCTGCCCATACCACACTGAGTATTCAGCAGCTTTTGACCAAAAATGGCATGGCTCCCATGCCCCACCCTCCCTATTCACCCAGTCTCACCCTGAATGATTTTTTGTTTCCCTGGATGAAAAAAGTCCTCAAAGGGAAATGTTTTGCTGATGTGAAAGAGGTGAAACAAAAAACGGCAGAAGCTCTAAAAGGCATCAAAAATTGACGCGTTCAAAAACTCATTTTGAGCAGTGAAAAAAGCATCTCAACAGGTGTATTGCATCAAATGGAGAGTACTTTGAAGGCAACTGATGTTTAAACATGTAAGAATAAAGACACCGTTTTTAATAAATTCTAGTTTTAGGGGGGTCTCCTCTCATATACTGTATATTCTTTTGTATTAAGTGCAAAATATCCTGATTTATTTAAGAAACATTTATTGAGTGCCTATTATGTATTGGGGTCTTGGTAAGTTTTTGAGAATATTGAAATTAAAAAAAGAAATAAATAAAACATCATTTATACTCTTAAGGAACTTTTTAAAAGTTCAAATAAATAACAAAATAGACATTTTATTATATAATATAATTTAAAAGATAAAAAAGAAAATTGAGAGTCATTACCATAGTGTACCAAGTGCCATAGTAGAATCAGTGCAGGATAATATATGAGCACAGAGAAGAGGCACCTAACTCAGTCTGTGTGGAACAAGTCATAATCTCAATATGAGTCAATATTGGAACTAAGATTAGGAAGAGTTTAGTAAGCTGTAAAAGAATGGTCCTATAAGTAGGAGCACTATACATAAAAAATTTGGGCTCAGTGGCTCAGCCTATAATCCCATTACTTTGGGAGGCCAAGGCAAATAGATTGCCTGAGCCCACGGGTTCGAGACCAGCCCAGGCAACTTGGCGAGACCTCATCTCTACAATAAATCAAAAATTAGCTGGGCATGGTAGTGCGTGCCTGTAGTTCCAGTTACTTGGAAGACTGAGGCAGAAGGATTACTGGAGCCCAGCAGGTCAATGCTGGGGTGGCCGTGAACATGCCACTGCACTCCAGCTAGGAGACAGAGTGAGACTCCAACTCAAAAAAAAAAAATTCAAAAGCAAGGGAGTATGATACATTCCCTGAACCACAAAGTGATCCTATGGCTCCTAAAAGAATAACAGGGCATTGTAGTCTAAGAAGTTGTAAAGGTAGATTATGACTCAGTCATGAATATGGCTAAGTAGTTTGTACTGTGTCCTTATTAATTATAAGCTACTGAAGGATTAATATGTGCTGTAGAAAAGTCTTCATGACAGTGGGATAAAGGCAGATAGAATACAGAACAATGGAGAATTTTAGTTCAACAAATATATTAAGAACCTTTTTTTATTTTAAGCTATGTTCTAAGAGCAAGGACTGTAAGTGACAACCATCCAGTTGCACTTTATGCACTTCAGTATATGTATTAACATAAAATTATACATTATGTAATTTTATGGTATATAAAATATCTATTACTATACATACTAAATACATGCATACATATATTTTATACCTTAATTTAAGAAAATAAAAATTGAATGGCAACCAGCTTGAACAATTAAAATAAGGACCTAAATTAAGCATAAGTGATGAATTGGGAAAGAGATCTCAGGTTTATTTAGGAGATATAATGGAAAGCAGGTGATACCTGAATATAGGCCACATCTGAATATGATGGAATAAATCATATGATGATACCCAAGTATCTGGAATAGATGACTAGATTGGTAGTGGTGCTGTTTAGTTACATTTTTAGTTAATATTTTACTTGTGGGACATACAAGCAAAAATGTCCAATGAATAGTTAACATGGATCTGTTAGTGTAGAAAGAATACTAAGTTAGAAATTATACATATGGTAATAACGGATTTTGTTGTAGCCTTAAATGTGAATGGCACCTTCCAGTTAGACTGTGTAGGTTGAAGGAATATTTGAAAGACACAGTAGAGGAGAGAGGAGCAAGGGAAGAAAGCCAACCAGTTGGTCCCTGGAGAACACAGATTAAGTAGTTGAGAGGCATAGAAAAACTCAGAGAATGTTATTTCATTTTTATTTTATTTTTTATTTTTATTTTATTTTTTTATTTTATTTTAGTTGGAGTCTCACTCTGTCACCCAGTGCAGTGGCACACTCATGGCCTCTGCAGCCTCGACCTGCTGGGCTCAGGCAATCCTTCCACCTCAGCCTTCCAAGTAGCTGGAACTACAGGCATGCACCACCATGCCTTGCTAATTTTTTGATTTGTTGTAAAGACGAGGTCTTATCTTGTTGCCCGGGCTGGTCTTGAACCTGTGGGCTCAGGCAGTGCTCTCGCCTAAACCTCCCAAAGTGCTGGGGTTACAGGCATGAGCCACTGTACCTGGTGTGAATAACAATATTTTAAAGAACAGGCATAGAGAGGAGAACCAGTTAGTAGATTAATAAAAAACACTCTAAAAGGTAGGAAACAAATTAGAGAAAATGACAGTGATATCATAGAAGCCATTAGAAAAGAATTTCAAGAATAACACAGTAGTAAGCAACAGCAGATAGCAAAGAAATCTAGTAAGATGACGGCTGAGAAGTATACATTCCATTTGGCTATGTGATGATTATTGACATTTATGAGGGCAGTTGAATGGGGAGGGCAGATTGCAGTAGGCTGAGGAGAATTAGAGAATGATGAAGTAAAAGACAGTATAAACCACATAGGCAAAAAGCTTGACTATGTGTAAAAGAGAAATGGAGTGATGATTATCAACGTTGTTTTGTTTTTTAGGATGAGTGAAATGAAGTTGAAGAGTAAATAACACAATAGAGAGAGAGGAGATAGTTTGAGATAGAGGAGTGAAAATAAGTAACTGATGTCCTTTTACAGTCAATTCTTTACACAATAGCCAGAGTGATCCATTTAAAAAGAATTATTTAGATGTTAATTATATCAGTCTCCTACTCAAAATTTTGTAGTGATTTCTACAAAATTAAAGCCAGTGTCCCTATTGTGGCCTACTAGGGCAAGGTCTAATCTGGCCCTTGCTGGACACTTCAGTTTTTTCTCCTACCACTCCATTCTTTCACAGCCTTGCTACCACATGACTTCCTGCTGCTTTTCAAATACATTCCTGTTTCAAGACCTTTGCACTTACTATCCCATTTGACCGGATATTTTTCTTTGGATATTTTCATAGTTTCCTGCCTTATTGCTTTCAGGTTTTTACTCAGATGTCACCTTCTCAAAGAGGCCCTTCCTGAATATCCTAAGTAATTTGTTTGTCTGCTGAATAAGAAAGGAAGCCCCAAGAGGGTTGAGACATTGTCTAGGTCACTGTTATGTTCCCAGGACCTAGCACCTAGGCGCATAGATATTTGAAGGACAGAAAGGAGGGTGAATAGGAGGAAGAAAAGAAGGCTAGTCAGTTGACTTCTAGAGATTCAGACATAGGTTAAGGAACTGACTATGAACAAGGAGAAATACCTATTTCTTTCAAGACTAGAGGGAACAATAAAGAAGTAGATGCAAATAAATATAAGCTTCTAGACAGGAGGTGGTGGTAGCAGAAAGTTAGAAAGACTATCACGTGAGTCCATATTTGTGAAAGGTGAGGTCATCTACTGAGTGAAGTGATTTGTAGGATAGTCTGAGAGTGATAATTAAGAATTGATGTAGGTGAGGATATGGAAAAAACACACTGTTGGTGGGAATGTAAATTAGTACAGCCATTATGGAAAACAGTATGGAGGTTCCTTAAAAAATTAAAAATAGAACTACCATGTGATCCAGCAATTCCACTACTCAATATATATCCAGAGGAAATGAAATTAATGTGTTTAAGAGATGTCTGCACTCCTATGTTGATTGTAGCACCGTTCACAATAGCCAAGATATGGAATTAACCAAGTGTTCAACAACTGATGAACAGGTAAAGAAAATGTACATATACACAGTAGAATACTATTCAGCCATTTAAAAAATATAAAATTCTTTCATTTGTGACATCATACATAAAATGGGAGGACATTATGTTAAGCAAAATAAGTCTGGCACTGAAAGAAATACTGCATGTTCTCACTCATATGCAGAAGTTTTAAAAGTTGACCTCATAGAAATGCAAATTTAACAGTGGTTACCAGAAACTGGGAAGTGTTGGGGGAAGGGAGTAATGGGGAGAGGATGAAGAGTGGGTACAAAGGTACAATTAGTAAACTTTTATATTTTTCCAAACAGATAGGAGAGAGGACTTTTGTATTTTCCTACCACTAAAAAATGGCAAATGTTTGAGGTGATGGGTATCCTTTGATCATTACACAATGCTTACATGTATTGAAACATCACATTGTACCCCTATAAACATGTACAATCATGTCAAGTTTTAAAATAATTGTTTTAATTTAAAAGAAAAGAAATGAACAAGTAAATGGCCAAATCTAAAATTAGGAGATTGTAGAAGAGTAAGGTGGCCAGAGAGTACATATAAAAGTGACTGAAATTATGTATTTTGAGATTTAAGCTAAAATCAGGAAGAAGCTAATCTAGGAAGAGTTTACTAGACTAATAACAAAAAGGGTTTATGGCCGAGGTCTTAATAAAGTGAGAGAATAGATACAGATGGAGCAGCATAATGTGAAAGTTTAAAAGATGGTTTATTGTCAGTGATTATATTGATGTTTTGGCCGGGTGTGGTGGCTCAAGCCTGTAATCCCAGCACTTGGAGGCCAAGGTGAGAGGATTGCCTGAGCTCAGTGGTTTGAGTATATTGATGTTTTGGATCTTCTGTGTTTCTAATAAGTCATGAAAGTTGAAAGTAGGTAGTTGGAATGAGATTGAGGAAGTCAAGAAATTCTACAATTAGAACACTTCTCTGAGAATGATGGTAGGACTAGGGGTATTAAAAGAGACTCTAAATTGTTTAATGTGAAGAAATGATTAATATGTTGAGGAGAGACTGTGGTATAACTGAATACCTTATGATCGACTTTTTGCAAAAGTTTGAAGGACTAATGGCCTAGAAGAGGCAATGATGAGCCAAGATAGAGCTTATCTTTTTGTTCTCCCATATCTTCCTCCACTCCAACCCCTGTGGTTTGGTGGGACACCAGGCAGGTTCTTGTGAGGGGATTATGGGGCATCTGTATTCTCCAGGGATATCATAATTACCTCCATTTTGAAGCGAGATGCCAGGCTTGCTGAAATTCAATTTTGTTGACCATTACATTATTTGTAGTATAATGAAACAGGAGTTCTGACATTAGATTTCATACTTTGATCTCATTCATTATCTTTTTTTTAAAGTTAACTCCTTGCTGTAACATTTTTGGAAAAAGACATATAAGCTTTTAGCATTTTGTGGGATTTTTTTTGTGGAACATTCATTTTTTAAAATTATAAAAACAAAAGTACTAAATATAAATTATCTCTCTACTTCAGGAAATAAGATTAAACTTTGAGATAAGACAAGCTAGGTCTTTCTTATTTAGAATCTATAGTGATAGGGTTACATATACAAGTTTTCTAATTTCTTGTATGAAGATAAGAGCAGAAGCTCTGAAGTCACACCCGAGGTTTTAAATACTGTCTGTGGTTGGGAGCAGTGGCTCATGCCTATAGTCTCAGTACTTTAGGAAACCCAGGCAGGAGGATTGCTTGAGCCCAGGAGTTTGAGACCAGCTAGACAATATAGTAAGATCTCGTCTCTACCAAAAAAAAAATTTCTTAAATCTGGTTGTGGTGGCACACTCCTGTAGTCCCAGCTACTCAGGAGGCTGAGGTGGAAGGATCTAAATAAATATTGTCTCTATCACTTTCAAGATTCTCAATCTTGGTAACTGGAAGAGTGATGATGTGTCCAAAGAAGTAGGGAATGCTGATTTTGGTAATAGAAATTATTATTTGATTTAATTTGGATATATTGAGTTTAAGTGCTAGCAGGTCAGCCAGAAGATGATCAGAAGGTGGTTGTGGATTTTTGAAGTAAGATACCAGCTGGAAATACAAATTTAGGAGTCATCTGAATGGAGTGATAGGAAAAGGCAGTACCAAGGGGAAAGAGAATAGAGTAAAAGAAGAAAAGAATGAAGAGGAGAACCTTGAAGAAGGTGCCTGGCATTCTCATGGCAGAAGGCCCTAAAGTGTGTACTACGAGTTAGCCTAACTGCTATATTTGATGTCATGCTTAAAGAATTGACCTGTTGAGTGGTATTAGCAAGGTGGCCAATTTGGAAGTTCCTGGCCTTTATTCCCCCCTTGAAAACATAAAATAAAGACTGTTCAAATAACCTTATAGGAGCTTTGGAAATCAGTGATAGATATACAATAACCAAATGAATGTCCAGGCAAGAAAAAGCCACATTCCAAATGATAGGAAATTTCATGGAATTTCTACTTACTCCTTTCCCAACATGACATGGTGTAGTTGGGGGGGAAAGCTCAATTCCTGGTTCCTTTCTTGAAGAAGGAAGATGCAGAGTGGAATTTATTTACATGGTCCTGGCCTATCTTTATGCTGCCCAAAGGACTATTTTCTGCCTTGCATGATTCCAAACTCAGAGTTGGGAATGGTAACATAGTTTAAGTCCCAGGCTGGAAACCATAGAAGGTAGGGTACTGAAGATGGACTGCAGACTTGCAGACACCTGAGGGCAAGAGACTACAGTAAAAGGAATACAACAGAACATCTAAGGTTCAAGGTGAAACTAAGGTAAGGTTCTTTGGGAAATTAAGATACAAGTAGCCAGGAAAAATCAGGAGGAAAAAACAAAGTGCACAGACAGGACCCATTCCAGAAAAGACCTGAAAATACCTTAAGACTTTGGGCCAATCTCAAAGATGAAGAGACTGCTAATTAGTGAAAGTTTTCCACACCAGGCTGTAAAGACCAGGCTAGGGGAAGAGGCTATTTTTTCCAAATGCTCAATTTTCAAAATAAATAGATAAACAACAAGAAATACAAATAAATACGGAAGCATGGCTCATTTAGAACATCAAAATAAATTTTCAGAAACAATCTCTGAAGAAATGCCTACATCAGGCTTACTAGACAAAGTCTTTAAAACAGTTGTCTTAAATATGCTCAAAAAGCTAAAGAAATACTTGAACAAAGAACTAAAGGAACTCAGGAAAGCAATTATATGAACAAAATGAGAATATCAACAATGAGAAAAAATTAAAAAAAAAAGAACCAAACAAGCCAGGTGCAGTGGCTCACACCTGTAATCCCAGCACTTTGGGTGGTTGAGGCAGGAGGATTGCTTGAAGCCAGGAGTTCAAGACCAGTCTAAGCAATATAGCAAGACATTGTCTCTAAAAAATAAAAAAGTAGGCTGTGGTGGCATACACCTGTAGTCTCTGCTACTCGGGAGGCTGAGGCAGAAGGATTGCCTGAGCCCAAGAGGTCAAGGTGGCATTGAGCCATGATTGTGCCACTGCACTCCAACCTGACTGACAGAGTGAGATCTTGACTGAAAGACACAAAGTCTGGGACCAAGAAACAAAACAACTCAACTGAAAATTTCACTAAAGAGGTTCAACAGCAGAGTCAACCAGACAGCAGAATCAGTGAACTTAAAGACAAGTCATTTGAAATTATGGAGTCAGGGGAGAGGGGGTGGGATTGGCAGTTGAGGGAAACTGCTAGGGGATGGACGGGCATACCTCATCAACAAGGATACCTGCATAATCAACGTTTGTATACCTAACCCTGAGTTGTACACCACATCTTTATAATTAAAAACAAAACAAAACAAAAAAAAAAAACAAATGAAATTATGGAGTCTGAGGAGCTAAAAGAAAAAAGAAGGAAGAAAAGTGAACAGAGCCTGCGAGACATATGGGACACCATCAAGTGGATGAATATATGAGTTATGAGAGCCTCAGAAGGAGAAAAGAAAGGGCCAGAGAGACCACTGGAAGAAATAATAACTGAAAACTTCCCAAAATTGGAAACAATATGTATATATAAATCTAAGAAGGTCAATGAACTCTAAGTATGAGAAACCTAAAGAGAACCACAAGACACATTATAATAAAAGTGTCAAAAGGCAGAGACTTGAAAGCAAGGAAAAAACAACTTGTTATGTATGAGGGATCCCCAATAAGACTATCAATAAAATTCTCATCAGAAATTTTTCAAGCCAGAAAATAATGTAATGATATATTTCAGTTGCTGAAAGAAAAAAGAAACCTGTCAGTCAAGAAGTCTGCACCTTTAAAGACTCCAGCAAAACAGTGTTAAATGAATTCAGTAAAATTGAAGGATACAAATTCAACATAGAGAAATCAGTAGCATTTATATACACCAACAGTGAACAGTCTGAAAAATCAAGAAAGGAATCTCATTTACAGTAGCTACAAAAATTTTTAAAACACCTATGAATAAATGTAATCAAAGAAGTAAAAGATCTCTACAAGGAAAAGTATAAAATGTTGATTAAAGAAACTGAGAATACACAAAAAAATGGAAAGATAATTCCATGCTTATGGATTAGAAGAAATAATATTGTTCAAATATCAATACTGTCTGGGCTCGGTGGCTAAGCCTGTAGTCCCAGCATTTTGGGAGACTGAGGCAAGTGGATTGCCTGAGCCCACATATTCGAGACCAGCCTGAGCAACTTGACCAGACCTCGTCTCTACAATAAATAACAAATTAGCCGGGTGTGGTAGTGTGCACCTGTAGTTCTGGACACTTGGAAGACTGAGGCGGAAGGATTGCAGGAGTCCAGCAGGTCGATGCTGGGGTGACCGTGAGCACGCGTGCCACTGCACTCCAGCCTGGGTGAAGGAGTGAGACTCCAACTCAAAAAAATTTATTTATCAATACTACCCAAAACGATTTACAGATTCTTTACAATCCCTGTTAAAATACCAATTACATTCTTTACAGAAAAAGAACAATCCTAAAATTTGTATGGAAACACAAAAGACCCTGCATAGCCAAAGCGATCTTGAGGAGAAAGAACAAAGCTGGAGGCATCACCCTACCTGGCTTCAAATTGTACTATAAAGCTGTAGTAACCAAAAGAGCATGATACTGGCATAAAAACAGGCATATAGACGAGTAGACCAGAATAAAGAATAAAGAGAACCCAGAGATAAATCTACACATTTACAGCCAACTTATTTTTGATAAAGGCACCAAGAACATACCTTAAGGAAAGGACAGCCTCTTCAGTAAAGTATGCTAAGAAAACTGGATAACCATATGCAGAAAAATAAAACTAGGACCCCTTTCTCTTACTATATGTAAAAAGAAATTAATAATAGATTAAAGATTTACATATAAGACCTGAAACTATGAAACTACTAGAAAAAAACTTGAGGAAATGCCTTAGGACATCAGTCTGGGAAAAGATTTTTTGAGTAAGACCTCAAAAGCATTGACAACAAAGGTAAAAATAGACAGATGGGATTTTATCAAGTTAAAAAGTTTCTGCACAACAAAGGAAAGGACAAAGTAAAAGAAAACATGGCTGGGCACAGTGACTCACGCCTATCATCCCAGCACTTTGGGAGACCAAGGTGAGAGGATTGCCTGAGCCCATGGATTCAAGACCAGCCTGGGCAACTTGGCAAGACCTCATCTCTACTATAAATCAAAAAATTAGCCATGCGTGGTGGCACATGCCTGTAGTTCCAGCTTCTGGGAAAGCTGAGGCAGAAGGATCACCTGAGCCCAGCAGGCCGCAGCTGCCGTGGCTGTGAGCATGCCACTGCGCTCCAACCTGGGTGACAGAGTGTGACTCCAACTTGGAAAAAAAAAAAAAAGAGAGAGAGAGAGAAAAAAACAAACATACAGAATGGGAGAAAGTATTTGCAAGCTATTCATTTGACAAGGAATGAATAACTGGGATATAAGGAACTTAGTAGCAATAAACAAAGACATAAACTAGTTTTAAAATGGGCAAAATAACAGAATAGACATTTCTCAAAAGAAGACATGCTAATGGCCAACAGGTATAGAAAAATGCCCAGTAGTACCAATCATTAGGGAAATACAAATCAAAACCACAATGAGAAATTATCTCATCCTAGTTAAAAATGGGCTTTATAAAAAAGACAAAAGCAACAAATGCTGGCAAGGATGTGGAAAAGGGAAGCCCTTTTGTAATGTTGGTAAGAATGTAAATACAAGTACTATGGAAAACAGCATGGGGATTTCTCAAAAAACGAATAGAGGTGTACCATATGATCTAGCAATTCCACTAATGAGTATATATTCAAAAGAAATGAATATTTCGAAGAGATATCTGCACTCCCATGTTTATTGGAGTGCTATTCACAGTAGCCAAAATATGAATTCATCCTAAGTGTCCATCAGTGGATGAATAGATGAAGAATATGTGGGATATGTACACAGCAGACTATTACTCAGCCATAAAAAAGAATGAAATTCTGTCATTTGCAGCAACATGGATGGAACCAGAGGTCATGGTAAGTGAAATAAGCCAGACACAAAAAGACAAATATATGTT
>CAUYQG010098777.1:0-15094 GCA_963574415.1 Tarsius wallacei
TGTGGTTTTAATGTTTCTGGCTAAATAATAAATATGATTACATTAAGTGGGTTACTAATGGAGTTGATAAAATCTGATCATTGTAAAGAGACTGGTGATTTTAATACTTCTGGTTAAATAATAAATATCACTAACACTGTAGACTGAATATTTGTGCCACTCCAAAATTCATATATTGAAATCCTAACCCCCAAGGTGATGGTATTAGGAGGTGGGATATTTGAGGGGTAATTAGGTCATGGGGGCAGAGCCCCCAATGAATAGAATCAGTGTCCTTCTAAAAGAGCTCCAAGGGAGATTCCTTTTCCCATCTGCCATATAAGGGCACATTTTAAAAAATGGCCTTTTATGAACCAGAAAGTGGGTCCTCATCAGATACAGAACCTGTCTGTGACTACAGTCTCCAGAACTGTTAGAAATAAATTTGCGTTGCTTGTAAACAACCCAGTGTATGATATTTTGTTATTGTCCAAATGGATTAAGACAACTAGCATTAAAGTCTTAAGTATGACTGTATGGCAGGAGAAAGAACTTGATCATGGACTGAGCTAGTGGAGAATGACTGCCTCTCCATCATCAATTAAAAATTATTTGTTAATGTTACAAAAAATAGAAAATTAGCATGGAAATAAATAAATATATAAAAGTCAGCATTGTAACAAGTTTACCAAGAGTGCTAGAGAAGCTAGAAAGTCATCATGCATAAGAAAACATTGAACTTTATATAGAAAGTTATTTCAATAAGAGTCAAGTATTCCTATTTAACATTTAAAAATTAGAATGTCTCATTTTATAGTCACATTGAATATTCTTATTATCAAAGTAAATGCCAAAAAATATAGAAAAATGACTAAGGAGGAAATACAAATTAATTAGATTTCTACTTGGGCAATATAGTGGATAAAAGCCAGTGAACAATCCTCAAGCTTGAAATAATAATGTGCTGGATAAAATTATGAATGAACAGATCCAATTCAATGCAAAACTGAGCCGCTAAGAAAGTTAGGTATACACAAAGTCTAAAAATGAAATGAAAGAAGGAACCCTGGAGGGTAAGTGAGCACTTAAGTTAGCTTTTATCCTAAGGTTTCTGGTGAAACCTAGGGACTACTTAAGTTTACACTTTGAGGTGGTACAGATTTCAACAGGGAGGAGATAATGCCTAAGATTTCTTCAAACTGAGTAAACAAATTTTTAAACTACACATAAAGCTGGAAATCATCAGTACCAGATGAGAAATAAATTCCACTAAACAAAAAGGGACAGCAAAATCTTGTCTGTCTTCACCTTAGCACTAGGTAGAAGGGGGAAAAAAATACCCGATAATTAATAACAAGCTAGTTCTTACTAGTTTGTAGTCCCAGTTCACTAAGTTTATAGTCATTACATTTGTAGTCCCAATTCACACCACTTGTTGGGACAAAAGTCCTCTATTGGAAAATTCAGTTCAAAGTGGCCCCAGGTTGGTAGCTCTACCAAGCAACTGGCAGAAACTAGTGCTAATCCTATCTAGAGGAATTCAGCTTCGATTCAGAACTCAAATATTTCCCAAAGATAGAGTTCCAAAGATAATGAATAGTTCACAATAAAAATGTTACTAAACACACAAGGGGGAATAAGGCACCATGAGTGAGAACCATAAAATAAAATAATTCACAGAAAAGATTTGGAAAGACTGCAGGTAATGGAATTGTCAGGCAATGAAAATAAAGTAACTATATAGAATCAGTTTTAAAAATAACAGATGAGCCGGGCTTGGTAGCTCAGGCTGTAATCCCGTGCTTTGAGAGGCTGAGGTGAGTGGATTGCCTGAGCCCGCGGGTTCGAGACCCACCTGGGCAACTTGGCGAGACTTCATCTCTACAATAAATCAAAAAATTAGCCGGGCCTGGTAGCACACGCCTATAGTTCCAGCTACTTGGAAGGCTGAAGCGGAAGGATGGCCGGAGCCCAGCAGGTTGAGGCTGCGGTGGCCAGGAGCATGACAGTGCACTCCAGTCTGGGTGACAGAGTGAAACTTCAACTCAAAAAAAAAAAAAAATGAACTTGAAGATAGAAAAAAGGAACAAGAGACCACAAAGATCTATAAACTATACTCAATTGAAACTAAATGGAGTTATAAAAATTAAAATAAATGAAAGGAAAACCTCCATGGAAGGATAAAATAGCAGATAAGATGCAGCTATAAAGTGAATTAGTGGTCTACAAAACAGATATTAAAAATTATAAAGAAAGAACTCCAGAAAGATAAAGAGGTAAAAATAAAGAAAAGAAAATGTTAAGTGCCATGGAGGACAGAGTTAGAGGTCTAATATATGTTCTGTCAGAATCTCACTCAGGATAGACAATATTTGAAAAGATAATGACTTATATTTTTACAGAATTGACAAAAGACTTCACTTCTCAGATCCAGGAATCTCAATATATCCATTCTTCTGAAAATTTACAGAATAACTCACCCCCAGACACATCTCTTTGAAATTTCAGAACACAAAAAAGAAAAAAAGAAATTATATACAGACAGAAAGAAAGGGCAAAGCACCACAAAGGAATGATGATTAGATTGACAACTGACTTTTCAATAACAATGGAATACATAAAATAGTGGGATATAGAAAATTATCACAATGTACAAGAGAAAATAACTGCCAATCTCAAATAAAATAAAACAGTGGAAATATCTTTTCAAAACAAAGGTTTTCTACTTATAACAAAACCTTTAAAAATTTAAATTTAAAAAAAAAGCTCGAAAGGATATACTTTATCAGAAGGAAGACAACCCCAGGTAGAATGTCTGAAGAAATGGTAACAAAATATACTGGTAAATATGAAGGTAAATCTAAAGAAAAATTTACTACATAAAACCTAATTAAGAATATATTAAATTATAAAAATGCAATTTCATATTCGTGAGGGAAATTATATATTATTTATTAGCAGTATTAGGAAAATTGGTCAGCCATTTTTAAAAACAGATACATATGTACTATGGACTGTATCGTTTCCTCACCCCCAAAGTGACTATATTTGACGATATGGCCTAGAAGGAAGCAGTAAAGGTTAAATGAAGTCAAATGGGTAGGTCCTTAATCCAACAGAACTGGTCCTTATAAGAAAAACATATCAGAGACCTGTCTCTCTGAGCAGGAACAGAAGAAAGACCATGTGAGCACACAAGAAGGCAGTCCTCTATTAGCCAGGAAAAGAGCCCTCACCAGAAACCTGCCCTGACAGCACCTTGATCTTGGACTTCTAGCCTCCAAATTGTGAGAAAATAAATATCTATTGTTTAAGCCACCCAGTCTGTGATGGTTTTCTTTTGTTTTGTTTTGTTTTATGGCAGCCAGCTGACTAATACAATATTGTGTGTTACATTTTTTAAAATTCCAAATGTATTGAAAGAAATACAAAATTAAAATAGTAACAAGCTAATAAAATACATGTGAAATTTTGAATATTTTAAAAGCAGAGATATTTATAAGCATGAAAGCACAACAGAAAATGCTGATTTAATAGTAATTTAAAACTCCCTGGCAAAAATATTTAAAAAGAAAAATAAAAATGACACACTTGGAAAATATTTGCAATATAAATGAGCAAGCCATAATTTAAGAACTTGTACAAAGAACAGGTATATGGACCAATCGAACAGGATAGAGATTCCAGAAGCAAAACCTCAATTCCTCAATCAACTCATCTTCGACAAAGCCTCCACCAACAACCACTGGGGAGAGGAAAACCTATTCAGTAAATGGTGCTGGGAAAACTGGCTGAACACATGCTGAAGATTGAAACAGGACCCCTACCTATCACCATACACAAACGTCAACTTCAAATGGATCAAAGATCTAAACTTAAAACCTCAAACTGTAAGAATCTTAGAAACCACGGGACACACCCTTACAGAAATCAGAGTAGGCAACCAATTCCAGGTTAAAATCCCAGATGTCCATGCTGTAAGAGATAAAATAGACAAGTGAGACCTCATCAAACTGAAAAGCTTATGAAAAGCAAAAGAAACCATCAAGAGAGCAGGGAGACAGCCTACAGAATGAGAAAGAATCTTTGCCAACTGAATATCTAACAAAGGCCAAACACCCAGGATCTTCAAGGAATTCAAACATGCCAAAAGGAAAAAAAAACAGCCCTATTAAAAAGTGGACCAAAGACATGAACAGATACTTCTCAAAAGAAGATGTGCAAGCAGCCAACAGGCACATGAAGAAGTGCTCAGCCTCTCTCATCATCAGAGAAATGCACATCAAAACCACATTGAGATACCACCTAATCCCAGTAAGAATGGCCATCATTAATAAAACAGTAACAGACGCTAGTGAGGATGAGGAGATAAAGGAATGCTTCTACACTGCTGGTGGGAATGCAAACAGTGCAACGTCTTTGGAAAAACAGTACGGCAATTTCTGCAAGAACTAGACATTGACCTTCCATATGACTCAGCAACCCTCTACTGCCACGGCCCTGCACGACTGCCTTGAGGGTCCCGAGAGAGATCGTCTAGAGATTAAGAAAGACACAGACACAAAGACATAAAGAAAAGCTGGGGCCAGGTGGGACACTTTCCTCTGATGGAGGAGAAGTGGCCCTGCACTAGCTCAGCAAGTTTATTTTATAATCAAGCACAAAGGAAGTTGGAAGGGATTCAAGGTCTGTGAGGGAGCTATAACGGAATTTTGTTGCTACCTAAATGGCAAGCTGTTCTGCGGTTATCTTGTTGTAGCTAAGGCTTTATCTGTACTATGTGCACCCGGATGTGTAGGCATCTGAGATGCCATTCTGTGTAGCAGTTTGCATCCCTTGCTTTGGCTAGGATGCAGAGCAGACAAGCAAGCCCTTGCCTTCGCTTGTGTCCTTGCCTTGCTCAAGACCTGCTATAGTGACAGTGCTGGTCCGCTCCCCACATCTCATCTGCTCCCCACAGCTATCCGGATGTGTGGGCTCTGAGATGCCGTTCCGTGTAGCAGGCTGCATCCCTTGCTCTTTGTCTAGGATGCAGAGCAACCAAGCGAGACCTTGCCTTCGCTTGAGGCCTTGGCTTGATCAAGGCCTGCTCTCCGGACAGAGCTCATTCACTCCCCACACCCTACTGGGAATATACCCAGAGAACTCAAATCATTCTACAAAAAAGATACCTGCACACGCATGTTTATTGCTGCACTATTCACAATAGCAAAAACATGGAATCAACCGTGCTGCCCATCGAAACTGGATTGGATATAATAAATCTGGTACATATACACAATGGAGCATTACACAGCCATAAAGAAGGACAAATGTGGACTTCACAGCAATTTGGATAGATTTAGAGTCTATCATACTCAGTGATCTACCACAGAAGCAAAGTACAGAGTACCACATGCTCTCACACATAAGTGGACCCTGAACATTTGCCATAATAGTATAAGAAAGGGATTAGCAGTAGCAGGTTACTGCTGGGGTAGGAGAAGGGACACAACATCAGTAAGGGTACCTGATCTCAAACAAGACAAAGTGGGAACCAAAGGGAGGCCCAAACTTTACCTGTACGATGTCCATTTGTAGGCCTAAACCTGAATTGTTCCCCACATCTTTAAAATTTAAAAAAAAAAAGAATGTGTACAAATCAATGCGAAAAGGACAATGACTCCACTTTTAAAATAGGCAAAACATATGATCAGAAAATTCACAAAAGAGTGAAAACAATAGGTTAATAAACATGAAAAGCAAGCAACATCCCTATCAATGAAGGCCACACATTATTATTATGAGCTTTCAATTTTGCTTATAAGACAATTAAGATTAAAGTGTATAGTTCCCATTATTTGAGAGGGTGTGCAGGCATCCCATCATATCCTTTGACTTCATCCTGACTTATCAGAATTTAACCTAAATAATAAATTGGACAAGAATGCAATTATATATCTTCATACATATACACATACAGATGTTCATCGTAAAGCTGTTTCAAAGAGAAAAACCAGTTAAAAGGATTCAACTTGGTTGTCAGTGCAAAACTGGTTAAATAAACTAGGTAGAACCTACAGCATACCGTTATTCAATCTTTATAAATTGTGATGGCAGAGAAAGATGCTAGTATTATACTAGTAAATGATTATTATCTTGTTAATAAAGCAGGCTAAAAACTATAGGTATAGAGTGATGTCACTGTGTTTGAAAAACAAAAATGTATACTATACATATTTATATTATTTGACTACTCCAGAATATTTTTCCCTCATTGCAGCTGCACAATCAGAAAATACTCCTATGCCAAAAAAAAAAAACCTTAAAACTCTAAACTATATTTGTTGACTATGTAATTCTCCATAGTTTTATACATTTCAGAGCTGATTATGTTTGATGGCAATTTGGCTGAAAATGCTCTAATTCTTCATGTCACCATCATGTTCAAATTATACATATACTTGATGAATGCACATGTTACTAGTCACAAAGGAAAATACTGATTTAATACTAATTCATCAAGTTTCAATAAAAAATGCTTTCCTAGCTTTGTTTGCTCACTTTATTCAAAAAATTATTTTGGTTTTAAACTTCTTTGACTTCTGCATGTAAATGATATTTAAGTTTTGAGGGTTTCATTGCTACTTTAGCCAATACACCTTGACAAACCCAGCACCCAAAAAGTAAAATTCGTGCATTTGCCATCCGATCAAAGATCACCATGCCTGGAAAATATTATGCATAATAGAAAAAAGAAAGTATTAGAGCCAACACTGTTATTATTAGTATACAAGAGCATTGAAAGACTTATTGTGTAATCTATCAATTCAAATTAACTTGTAGAGACACAGAGAACATTTGAAAGATCCAATTTTCTAATGTGATATATATATATGTATATATATATGTATATATATATGTATATATATATATACATACACACACACACATACATACATATACCATAGAATACTATTCAGCCATCAAAAACAATGAAATAATGTATTTTGCAGCAACTTGGACGGGATTGGAGAACATCATCCTAAGTGAAATAATGCAGGAACAGAAAACCAAATACTGTATGTTCTCACTTGTAGGTAGGAGCTAAACTGAGGATCTCCAAAGGCATACAGAATGGTATAATAGACACCGGAGATTCAGAAGGGAAGAGTGGGATGGGGGAGAGATGAAAAAATCACCTATTGTATACAATGTGCATAGGTAAGAGTGGTGGGTACACTTAAAGTCCAGACTTCTTCACCACTTTACAATGTATCCAAGAAAGCAAAAACCACTTGTACTCCCTAAAGCTATTGAAATAATAAAAATGTCTAAACACAATTATTGTTAAATTGTACACTAGTATTTAAGGAAGAATTTGTTTTCTATACTTAATGTCATCTATGACAACTGAATAATTAATCAACTTTTTAAAAATATCAAAAAAACAAATTGCATTTCTAGAGATCATAACTACAATGTGTATAATGGAAATCCACTGATGATATTAATGGCAGAAAATAAATTGAAGAAGAAAGGAATGGCAAATTTGAAGGCATAGCAATAGAAACTATCCAAAAAGAAAGAATTTTTGAAAATAATATAACATCAGTCAGCTGTGGGACAAATCCAAGTGGATTAACATATGTTTTCCGAGGCTCTGAAAAGGAGAGGAATTTAAAAGAGAATTTTTAAAAAAAATTTTTAATAATAGCTGACAATGGGGCGTGGTGGCTCACACCTTTAATCCCAGCACATTGGGAGGCCAAGGCAGGAGGATTGCTTGAGCTCAAGAGTTCAAGACCAGCCTGGACAACATAGTTAGACTTCATCTCAGCTAAAAATCAGAAAATTAGCCAGGCATGGTGGTGCTCACCTGTAGTCTCATTACTTGGGAGGCTGAGGTGGGAGGATCGCTTGAACCCAGGAGGTTGAGGCTGTGGTGAGCCATGATCATATCACTGCACTCCAGCCTGGGTAACTAAGTGAAATTCTGACTCAATAATAATAATAATTATTATTATTATTATAATAGCTGAAATTTTTCCAAGTTTGATGAAATTATCAACCCACAGATTCAAGAACCTTAATGATTCTTGAAGCAAAATAAATGCAGACAAAATTACATCAAGACATCAAAAGCAACTGAAAAACATAAATCTCTAGGGTAGCTAGTAAAAAAAGACACATATCCAAAAAAAAAGAAAATGTTTGCGAGATTACAAATGTATACTAGGAAACACTTGAGGGAGATGAGTATATTCATTATTTTGACTGTGGCTATTGTTTCACACACATACACGAATATATATCAAGTTGTGTACTTGAAATAAGTGCAGTTTATATCAAGTATAAACCTCAATAAAGCTGTTTTTAAAACAGCAAGTCATAGGTCTTCATCTTGGTCTCAGATCTCAAGATTCGCTTTTTGTTTTGTTTTGTTTTGCCTTTCCTTCTATGTGCAGCCTCAGACATTACAGTCTTCTCTGTAGCCTAGTATAATGAAAAGAGTACTGGTTTAGAAATAAGAAACAGATTTTTATTTTGGCACTAAATATCTGTGTAAACCTGAGCACTTTACTTAAACCTTCTTATATTCAGTTTTGTTTGTTGTTGTTGTTGCTGTTTTTCCATCCAAAAAAATGAGGTTAGACTGGATAATCTCTTAAATATCTTCAGCATCTATGATTTCCTGCAAATCAGATCAGGGGTAACACAGAAGGACTTCCCCTCAAAACCAATTCCAGAACAGTAGTAGGACTTGTATCTGGGCATGATCAAACCACCACCATTCAAAAGAAACATGAAGCAATGAAAGCAGAAAGAATATGTGGCACTGAGTCCATAAGTTTCCACCTGCTGCATATTCAAAGGTTATCAGGAAAGGGAATGTACCGAACTGTAGATCAGATATCAAATCAGGGAAGTCATTAAGTCAAAAGTAACAAGGCAGGCAGCTCTATAAGGCACAGACAAATGCCCACAGGGCTGGCACAATGAAGCCCATTTTAAATCACAAATGAGGACTTTGGACTAAATGGCCTATGAAGGCCCTCCTTCTTGCTCCAATATTCTGTAATTTGCATTTTTATTGTAGAGTAAGGATTAAAATGGAAACAGATGAACATTTTTCTCACCCAGTTCCAGTTTAATGTGAAATGTTTCTGCACAAAAATGTTTAATTGCTTTGCAGAAGTCACAAAGATGATTAAATGCCTCTTTCCTCTCCAAATGTGTATAACTATTAACTCTGCTTGTATAAAATAGAAAACATGATGTTTTGGGATAATCTAGGAAATGAACATGGACAATATTCTCTGAAATAGCTATCACTGGTATCTAACTCAGCAAATTCTTGCTGAATCTTGCTGTGTTCATTTCTCCTTTTGGTTTAGGTCTTTACACAAGCAAAAAAGATGGAGCAATTGTTTCAAAAAATGTTTCTGCAGTTTGTTACTTTCATTTTTTTTGTGGGTATGGCTGCCATTCCTGGGTTCAAGCGATCCTGCCTGCCTTTCGTCTTCCATTTGCCTGCCTCATTAAAGTTTAAATACATTCTAGCCTATCCCTGAAGCTACCACTGGCCATATGACACAATTCTAGCCATTGGGACATAAACAGAAGTCAGACAGGGGTTCCTGGGAACTTTTGCTTTCTCTGATGAGGTTGATACACCCCCTTTACCCATCCCAACACACTCCACCACTCTTGCTTCCTATCCTGAACTCAGGTGTAATGTCTGGACTGGCAGTAGCTATCGTGCAATGGTGAAATTACATGTCAACATGCCAAGGACAGTGGAGGAAAAAGATAGAAAAGGCTTAGGTCCCACATAACATAATTGAGTCAAAAAGATAAATAAATGAGCAAAGATGCACATTTGTTTAAGCCTCTGTTACCCAGCCTGCTAGAGGTTTACTAATATGGCAGAACATATTCATTTTTTATACAGCAGGTTTAAGGAAAAGAATGAATGCCTTTTATTGTAAGAATGCACACATTACTCACAAAACAAATAAAATTGATTCTTGATTGTTTCTTAGTACCAAGAACACCATAATTAATTAACAGGGTTATTACACAAAGTCTTGGCTTCCATTAACATTCCAAGGAGGAAATATTAGCATATATCATCATCTCAGATAAACAATATATGAATTCATTATTTACATGTATATCACAATCTAGTTTGTATTGTGATCAAAGCCATAGTACTAGGTCTTTCCTATTATCAAAAGCTGTATTCAGTATAAGTATTTAGCATAAGCATGTCATCTGCCTCAAAAGTCATAGTCATTTCATTCATTATTTAATAAACAGTTAAAATGCCTGCTCAAGTCAGAACTGTCAGTTTGCATTTTCTCAACTGATAAGTGTGGTGACTTCACACTCTAAGGATCTACATTTTGATACTACAAAGAGAGTGAAATAGTTATGATTTGTTATGTTATTTTAGCTATGCTAAAAGTTTACATCAGGGAAAAGTAAACTTGCTCTGTAAAAGGCCAGATAGTAAACATTTTAGCCTTTACACACCTAGTTGCCACTACTCAATTTTTTTCATTTTAGCACAAAAACTTCCATAGAAAATATGTAAGTGAATTAATGTGGCTGTGTTGCAGTAAAACTTTATCAACTCTGAAATTTGAATTTTTTTAATCAAATTTTCATTTTCAAGTGTCACAGAGTATTCTTCTTTCTGATTTTTTTCAATCATATAAGCACACTTGTAAAAATTATTAACTCACATGCCATGCAAAAAACAAGTAGTGAACCAGATCTGGCATGCAAGCCATAACTAAATGAATACTATGACTTTCTCCCTGAATTCTTCGGTCACCTAATTATGCCTTACAGAATAAGCAAATGGGAACTTTCAAAACCTCGGTAATATTTTATCATGTAGCTCTTTTTAATAAAGTATTCAATAGAATCTCTGAAGTATTCAGCTCTACAAATTAGTGATTCTAAATGTCTTAATTCCTGCTTTCTTTTATATGAGGGAAATCAGCCTTGCTTCATAGCAACAGGCAGAATTACCATGGATGCATTATGATCTGAAATCACATTTGCACTGACAGCTGATAATCCTCACAGAAGCTGCTTCCACAGCACAGGGAAGAACCCATTTATCTCTGTGTTCATCCCTGTTATCTTCCCCCAGAGCTCACCCTATCATGGACTATTTTTCTCATGTCACGTAAGAACTCTGGCAGGGTAATAAAGGAAGGCATTCTTTGGTTAGCACATGATTTTAAGTGGCTTCCTTGAGTTTAGTCTGGTGACTAGAGAGATATACATAGTTTCCTTTTCATACAGAAGCTAATGGGATATCAGGAAAAACATTGAATTAGCATTCCTTGACAAAAAAATACAAGACAGCATTGTTTATGGAGTATAAAAAAATGATGCTTCTTGTCACTCTAGGCTCAGAAATATAACTTCAAAGAATGACTTGGGCATTTTTTACTATTGTCATTTTTATTAAGACCAGCTTTGTGCACATTTGGCATCAATAACTAATATGAATTGCCTTTTTATGGTCAAATATTTTCTGATACTTTCACTTTGCTAAGCAGAAACAGAAACCAGTGAGTTATGAAGGAGCCTCAGGCAGCTGTCCCCTCCCCCATACTTTCATCTGACTTATTACCCTGGAATAACCCCCTTCCAGGACTGGAGCTCTGCCCACATTTCCATTATTTTTGGCTGGAGTCCTATTAAATGAAGGTGACTTTGATTTCCAGGATCAAGAAAGAGACTTGAGATATTGAAGAGGTATCTGCACTCCCACGTTTATTGCAGCACTATTCACAATAATCAGGATATGGAATCAACCTAAGTGTCCATCAATGAATGAATGAATAAAGAAAATGTAGTATATATACACAAAGGAATATTATTCAGTCATAAAAGGAATAAAATTTTGTCATTTACAACAACGTGGATAAAACTGGAGGTCATTATGCTAAGTTAAATGAGCCAGGCACTGAAAGACAAATATCACATGTTGCCACTTCTATGTGGGTGCATAAAAAGTGGAACTCATGGAGGTAGAGAGTAGAATGATGGTTACCAGAGACTGGAAAGGAGAGTGGATAGAGGGATTGGTTAATAGATGCAAAAATACAGTTAGATAAAAGAAACAAAATCTACTGTTAGGTATCACAACAGGGTGACTATAGTTAATAATAACTTATTGTATATTTCAAAGTAACTAGAAGAAAAGATTCAGAATGTTCCCAGAACAAAGAAATGATAAATGTTTAAGGTGACAGATATCCCAATTATCTAGATTTGACTAGTATACATTATATGCTTTATCAAAATATCACATTACCCCAGAAACATGTACAACTATTATGTATCCATAACAATTTTAAAGAAAGACACTTGAGGATGGCTAGGCATCATGGGTAGCAGTGACTTAGTGAGGGTATCTACTAATAGCACCATGTTAAGCTCTTCATTTAATACTTATTTCATATTATTCCTTTAACTCTCAACAATAATCCAGATTAGGTGCTTTATCACCATTTTATAGATTAAAAAACACAAGCTTAGAGAGTTTTTTAAATGTAACCAAATTCACACTGTTGGTAATAGGTAACATTCCTTCTATTGCTCCATACTTCCTCCTAAATTTTAGTTCTTTCCAGGTCTTCCGCAAGAGTCTGGGTTTATCTCCAATGTCTCCATATAGGTATAGGAAGAGCTCCCAAAACAGTCACCACATGGTAGGGGATACTCTGGCATCTGAATATTGACTTTGGATTACCTGGAACTATGCCCATCATTTTCTTCCAGAATGGCTTGAGAATATTGTGTTTAAGTAGCCCAGCTGCTTTTTCCAGGCCAAGCTTCTATCACAGAACAACTTCTCTTCAGACTCTATCCTTTATTCTAGTGAACAAACCCCATTTCTTCCCTGACAGCCCAGAATTTCTGGATACTTCTTATGCCCAAACCACATCTACATGAGACACATTATTTCATTGAAAATCTATGAATGCATAGTCCTATCAGTGAGAAGACAGGGCATTTTCCCTACCTTAAACAGAATGTAAAAATAAATTGTAGGATATAGTCTTATGTAATTAAATGTGAATTTTTCTATGAAATAGAACATTCCAAAGAATTACTTATTCATTTTTTTCAATAATAAAACATGAATGCTAGATCCTGAAAGATATGCTGCTATCTACAAAGAGACACATGGAGTTTCCATTATGTATTTACATTTTTAGACCTATTCCTAAAACCAAAGTTTGAATAAATTGGCTAGTGAATTGTATAACTGCCTCATCTGTAAGAGAGCATCAGTTTATGTTGCATAATGAGGGCATAAAGCTGAGTCTGGGCCTGAGGTTTTCTTTGATGTCTCTTCATCCCTTGTGTGACTCCTGATTCCTAGACATCCTACTACTGTCATGTGTCACCCAGACCTGCCCATAAAGGTCCCCTTAAACTCCAGAACTTCTCTTTCCCCATTTTTGCCCCTATCATGATCACCTATTTAGGGTCTCATTTGCTTGTCATATTCTCTATTTTGAACCAAAACAGACAAATCCATGAAATGTTCTAAGTGTCTTAGCATATCTCCCTTCAAAGGTAACAAATTACCAGTTTGGCTCTTAATATTGGAATAGAGGTCACCAGTCAGACAAGGAGAGTCAAAGTAAGGATTTCTGGTGACCACAGAAGCACAGAAGGAGCAAAGCTTGGCAAATGGCCAGAGGCTATGGCAGGTACAGATGGCAGTAGTCCAGCATCCAGGGATTCATCTGGCGGCTAATTGACAGGAGAAAATAACCAGGCAGGTGGTTAACAGCACAGGCTCAGCTACCTGAAGTTAGGTCAGGCACAGCATCAAAAAAAAGCAAAAATAGCAGTCTAAGAAATAAGAAACCTATAGAAACAGGATGATTCTATGTGAAGAGGCTGCATTACTGAATCATTTCCCTCCCCAGCTTTGGTGTTGTGGTTAACCATAGGAGGCCTGAGAATGATAGGAATGTGACAGGTTCAGATGAGAAGACACCAGACAATGTTTGAAGGATAAAGGTTAGCAAGATCATAGACGTGAACAAAGCCTCATGAACAAACCTAAGTTATTCTCTTCTTCCAGGAGGGACATACTTATAGTATAAGCAGAACTGCAATGACTCAAGTCATTCTAAATGCAGTGCTCAAGTCCATTTTATAGCAATGGGGAAAAAAGTCACAGAGGTTAATTCCTCCTTGCAGCAGAAAGGGCAGGAAATTGAGAAGAATGGGCAAGAGAGGTTCCACAAAGAAGATGACTGAGGTTGATCATGGAGCATAAATACAAATTTGGCCATGTGGGAAGAAACTTCCAAAGAGAAGGTACAGCAGGAACAAAGGCAAGGAGGTTTGAAAGTACACATTGTACTTGAGGAATTTGTGGACTGTCCACTGTGATTAGCATGTAGATAATATGGTAAGAAAATGCAAAAATTAAACTAGATTATTTATACACACAAATATAGACATATGTATCTTTAAAGAACTTCCCAATCTGATTCCAATTTGTGTACACACATAAATATTTGCTACATTGGAATCAGATTGCAAAATTCTTTAACTATAACCCTAAGGGGATGGAATTTGGTCTTAAGAGAATCCATTCAAAGATTTTAATCAAGCAGAGAAACATAATGTATTTTGCAAAATCAGTTATAAAATACAAGGGATGGATTGGAAGAAAAAGAACCACAGCACAGAGACCAGACTCATCAGAGGTCAGTTACAACAATCCATGCAGGACATAATGAGGGGCTCAAGTAGGACAGTAACCAAGAAGGGTGGGGAGAAAAGAGCATCTTCAGGAGGCTTTGAGGGGTAGTATCAAAAAAAACCTTAATAACCCAGTTTACATAAAGGAAGAAAAAGTTTGAGTTTTCTAACTTGCACAACTTAGGATGGGTGGGATGAAAATGCCAGTAATTAAGACGTGGGGGAAGAGGAACTTAGAAGACAATATGAATTAAATTGAAATTTGAAAAAAGAAAAACTCTGGATCAGAAGTTGTGCTAAAGAATTAAGTTGTACCCCTACCTATCACCATACACAAAAATCAGCTCTAAATGGATCAAAGACCTAAATGTAAAAC
>CAUYQG010098779.1:0-28597 GCA_963574415.1 Tarsius wallacei
TAGGCAATCATATCATCTTCAAATGAAGATAATTTTGCCTCCTTCTTTCCAGTATAGAGACATCTTGTTTAATTATCTTGCTCATTGTATTGACTAGCACTTTTAGAATAAGGAAATAATGGTGACACTCATCTTTTTCAGACTTTAATGTGACTGTGTCTTTTTTTTTTTTTTTTTTTTTGAGTTGGAGTCTCACTGTCGCCCAGACTGGAGTGCAGTGGCCGCTCCCGGCCACCGCAGCCTCGACCTGCTGGGCTCCGGCGATCCTTCCGCCTCAGCCTTCTGAGTAGCCAGAATTACAGGCGCGTGCTACCATGCCTGGCTGATTTTTTTTTTTTTTATTGTAAAGATGAGGTTTCGCCAAGTTGCCCAGGCGGGTCTCGAACCCGCGGGCTCAGGCAATCCACTCACCACAGCCTCCCAAAGGCACGGGATTACAGGCTGAGCCACCGAGCCCGGCTGACTGTGTCTAATTAAACATAATGCCGACTGTTAGTTCGAGCTTTTAAAATCATGTTATGGACTTTCATGTGACTTTTCTGCATTAAAACAATCATATGGGTTTTCATATAAGGTCAATTCTATTAATAGATTTTCTAATTTTATAAAATCTCTACATTCCTGGAATACATTTTACCTAATTAAGGTACAGTCCTTAAAGCATATTGCTGGATTCTATTGCCAACATTTTATTTGATATTTTTCATCAATGTCTATAAATGAGATAGAGATGTAAGCATTATGTGTGTGCTCTGTATATTATAATTTCTGTCTTGTGCAATTAGAGCTTTTTTTTTTAAAGGAAAATTCTTACTCTGAAAGGTATATTTAGTACTTGCCTTTATAGGCAGGGCAGAAAAATCAAGTGCATCATAATAGTAATACTGATTACCTGAGTGGTAGGATTACAAGGTGTTTTTTCTTCATTTTCTATAATAAAAGTGCCATTTATATATTCAAAGGTTTGAAATATATACCATTAAAGGGGACTTGATAAAAATCAGCAGTTACAGCCGGGCTCAGTGGCTCAGCCTGTAATCCCGCGCCTGTGGGAGGCTGAGGTGAGTGGATTGCCTGAGTCCACAGGTTCGAGACCCACCTGGGCAACTTGGTGAGACCTCATCTTTACAATAAATAAAAACAAAATTAGCCGGGTGTGGTAGCGCGCACCTGTAGTTCCAGTTACTTGGAAGGCTGAGACAGAAGGATCGCCAGAGCCCAGCACATCGAGGCTGCGGTGGGCAGGAGCAGCCACTGCAATCCAGTCTGGGCAACAAAGTGAGACTCCAACTCAAAAAAAAAAAAAAAAATTAGCAGTTACCACTAATAGGAAGGAGGAATGAGACATGATCTTTATCATCTTTATCCTCCTGTAAATCTCTTTAGCCAACCGGGTGTGGTGGCTCATGCCTATTATCCCAGCACTTTGGGAGGCTGAGGTGAGAGGATTGCCTGAGCCCACGGGTTCAAGACCAGCCTGGGCAACTTAGCAAGACCTCATCTCTACAATAAATCAAAAAATTAGCCAGGCATGATGGCGCATGCTATAGTCACAGCTACATGGAAGGCTGAGGTGGAAGGATCACCTGAGCCCAGCAGATCGAGGCTGCGGTGGCCATGAGCTTGCCACTGCACTGCAGCCTGAGCTAAGGAGTGGAACACCAACTAAAAAAAAAAAATCTCTTTGGCCATCAATGTTTCCCTCTTCCTGTCCATGCCTCCACCCTGCTGACCCTAAGATAAAAGTATTCATAATACATAAAATATAATTACTTTTTAATGCTACAAACTCAGAGCTTCTCAAATCATGTCAGTATAAACAGATCCAAATTATTCTCAGGATACAATGAACAGGAAATTCTGTGGCTATTAAATGGGGTAAGATGGAGAAGGTCATTAGCTCTGAACACCGCATTTTGGAAGCTAGAGTTGGCTATAAGCCATGTCTTTGCTTATATGAAAGCAGACTGAGCCGGCCTTGGTGGCTCAGCCTGTAATCCTGTGATTTGGGAGGCTGAGGTGAGTGGATTGCCTGAGCCCGAGGGTTCGAGACCCATCTGGGCAACTTGGCGAGACCTCATCTCTACAATAAATAAATAAATTAGCCGGGCGTGGTAGCACACACCTGTAGTTCCAGCTACTAGGAAGGCCGAGGCGGAAGGATTGCCAGAGCCCCGCTGCGGTGCCCGGGAGCGTGCCACTGCACTCCAGTCTGGGCGATAGAGTGAAACTCCAACTCAAAAAAAAGAAAGCAGACTGTTTGTCTGGGGATCTCAGCAAAACTAGGTGATCTTGCTTTATAGAGAATTAGCATTTTAGACCAGGCGCAGTGGCTCATGCCTGTAATCCCAGCACTTTGGGAGGCAGAGGCAGGAGGATCACCTGACTCAGGAGTTCAAGACCATCGTGGACAACATAGCAAGACCTTCTTATTACCAAAAAAAAAAAAAAAAAATCAAAAAAATTAGCCGAATGTGATGCCACATACCTGTAGTCCCAACTACTCAGAAGGCTGAGGTGAAAGGATCACCTGAACCCAGGAGGTCGAGGCTGCAATGAGCACTGATTGTGCCACTGCACTACAGCCTCAGTGCCAGAGTGAGACTCTGACCAAAAAAAAAAAAAATCTAATCTAAAGTTAGCATTTTAGATTGTGTGAGACTAGAGATTTCAAACAGCCCGTAGCCACAAATGATGGACCTGCAGTCTTACACAGTGCACTAGTATATGGTTAGTGACATATTTTTTCCCCCAGTGTTTCCTAAGCACTGTATCCACTTTGTTTTTGGTTTTGGGGTTTTTTTGAGTTGGAGTCTCACTCTGTTGCCCAGTCTGGAGTGGAGTAGCATGTTCATGGCCACCGCAGCCTCGACCTGCTGGGCTCACGCATCCTTCCGTCTCAGCCTTCCAAGTAGCTTGAACTACAGGCATGTGCCACCACACCCAGCTATATGTATATTTTTTAATTTTAGAGATGAGGTCTCACAAGTTGCCCAGGTTGGTCTCAAACCCATGGACTCAGTCAATCCTCTCACCTCAGCTTCCCAAAGTGCAGAGATTATAGGCATGAGCCACCATGCCCAGCCAACACCCACTTTGAATAACTTTCTTGAGATATTAAAAATTTTTAAATGCTGAGTTATGAGACACAAAAAAACAAAACATTGTGTGTATGTGGACCTATTCCCTTCATTGCAATGATCAAGTTATCCCTCAAATGAAACTGAGGACAAGGCTTGGCCTGGGAGGGCCCTCACACTTCTGAAGCCCACCACAGGGCTGCACTGATGGTTAAAGGAGAAACATTAATCTCCCAGTCAGCAAAGGAACCCATTGCTCCTACAATTCCTAAAGGATGTCAGGTGTCTGTTCCTGGGAAGGTATAACACAATAATTTTTTCTTCCCAAGGAACTCACAGTCTGGGGGAGAGGTATTTATTTTTTTAGGTCAGGGTTTCACTCTGTCACCCAGGCTAGAGTGCAGTGCACAATCAACCTCCTTCTGCCTCAGCCTCCCGAGTAATTGGATCTACAGGCACACACCAGTGGGCTATTTTTTTGTTTGTTTTGTTTTGTTTTTTGTAGAGACGAGGTCTTGCTATGTTGCCCAGGCTGGTCTTAAACTACTGGGCTCAAACAATCCTCCTGCCTCGGCCTCCCAAAGTACCGAGATTACAAGTATGAGCCAATGCGCCCAGTCAGGAGAGACAGATTTTTAAGAACAATGACACTGAATTAGAACTCATAGAAAGACTTTTGCAGGGCATGATGAGAGCTCAGAGTAAAGGCTCCTACCTGGCTTCTCCTGGGCACTTTCCCCAGGGAGCTGGTACTCAGGCTAAGAAAACACACTGGGACAGCTAGGTCAGGAAGGCCCGATGAGAAGGCCGGAACTCCATCCCTGGGGGAAACTGCACCCACTGTATTTCCTTGAACCTAAGACACTGTAGATTATAAGCTACACCATGGATTTCTCAGCCTTTAGCCCTGCACTGGCACAACCCTGAGAATGGGCATCTCTGTCCTTTTGCATCCTGGGTACCTCACTCCCCTCATGGAGTCCTGGCCCTGTTTAAATTATGTATTTTTTAAAAAGACTTTCTGTTTTAAAGCAGTTTTAGGTTCACAGCAAATGTGAGAAGATACAGAGATTTCCCATATACTCCCTGTCCCCCGACACACAACTGATACAACCGATGATCCTCTATGGACACATCATAACCACTCAGAGTTCAACAGTTTACATTAGAGTTCACTATTTGTGGTGCACATTCCGTTTCTGTTTTGTTGTGTTTTGTTTTTGAATCAGTCTCACTCTGTGACCAGAATGGAGTACAGTGGCACAATCACAGCCCACCACAGCCTTGATCTCCTGGGCTCAAGTGATCCACCTGCCTCAGTCTCCTGAGTAGCTGAGACTACAGGTGCACACCACCACACCTGGCTAATTTTTTTTTTTTAATAATAGAGATGAGTTCTCACTATGTTGCCTAAGCTGGTCTCAAACTCCTAGGCTCAAGCAATCTTCCCATCTCGGCCTCTCAAAGGGCTGGGATCACAGGCATGAGCTACTATGCCCAGTCAGTAGTGCACATTCTATGGGTTTGGACAAATTTATAATGACATGTATCCACATTATAGTACCATAGTATAGTACCAGAGTAGTTCTATTGTCCTAAAAGTCCTCTGTGCTCAACTGTCAATAGCATACATTTATCAAAACATTAACGCATCACTTCCTTCTAGTATCATAATCAACAGTTAAATCTAAGCTTGTTTTGTATTCAACACTGAGGATTCTTGGGGATAATATTTAGCCCTCAGCAGCTATGCAAAGCACCCACAGTGGCATCTGCTTTCCCTAACAAGGACTTGTGCCCTTGACCTTTACAATACTTTCAAAATCGTAAGTTCCAGGCCCGTGGAAGAATCCTAAGTTTGCCTGAATTTCAAGTTCCTCTTAAAGTTTCTTCTTTCCTTAATGGGTTTTCACAATATGGAAATTACATGACTTCTCTTGAAAGTCAACCAGAAGTTTGTGATAAACTGTTCATTACTCTAACTTTTTCTAATTCTGAAAATTCTAGGACCTATTCTGAGAGAGTTGGCCATCTCTACTGCTAGCGAGTCCACTGTCTGGTATGTGCAAGCCATCTTCTGAATTTGCATTTCAAAGCCATATCATTGTGTGACCTTTTTGGAAACACTAAGTAACAATTAAGATTCTAAATGTAAGATTTAGTCATCCAAGTTGTCGTCTAAGCAAATAGCTCAGCGAAATGCACACGGGATAAGCAGATAAACCATGCCAAGGTCACCAGTATTCAGAGGACCAAAGACACTCAGGACACAACCTGGCTGCTGGTAGGTAAGTTTCTTTTGAAAGGAGTAAAAGACATAGTCCAGGTTGACAGGCCAGGGCTGAATGTCTGCTTCTTTGTGGACTACGAGTCAAGGATAGTTTTTACTTTTTTTTTTTTTTTTTGAGTTGGGGTCTCACTCTGTCGCCCAGGTTGCAGGACAGTGGCATAATCATGGCTCACTGCAACTTCAGCTTTCTAGTCTCAGGTGATCCTTCTGCCTCAGTGCTCAAATTACTGGGACTATAGGTGCATGTCACCATACCTAGGTTTTTTTTTTTTAAGACAAGGTCTTACTATGTTGCCTAGGCTGGTCTCGAACTCCTGGATTCAGGCAATCCTCCTGCCTTGGCCTCTCAAAGTGCCGGATAACCAGAGTGAGCCACAGCACCTAGCCAGTTTTTGCATGTTTAAATGGATGGGGAAAAGTTGGAAAGAATAATACTTTGTGATACATGGAAATTATATGAAACTCAAATTTCAGTATTGCTAAATAAAATTTTATTTGAACACACAGTAAAGCCCAATTTTAGAAATATTATATATGTGAAAAGCTATAATGTCTTTGGATAGAACTGATAAGGGAATTAGAAATATTCACTCTCTCACCAGATGTTTAGACTGCAAGAATGTGGGGAGATGGGTCAGTAGCTAGAAAGAGACAAGAATCAAGGAGGGGTTGACTTTTTGAGGCCTTCTTTACATTTTTAAGATGGGAGATGCCTACATGTGTTTATATGAGAGTCAGGAGAGACACAGAGTTAGGTACGATCAGTTTACACCTAAGGGAACCAATGACTTAAGGAGCTTAAATAACTCGTGTGATTTCTTGTGTCCCCATTTTACAGATGAAGGAACCAAGGACTTAACAAGGTTGAGTATCTCATACAAATTCACATGGTTCACAACAGGTCAAATCAAATCTTAAACCCATATCGGTCTGACTCCAAGGCCCCCATTCCTAACTGTTAGGCTGCCTAACCACCTAGTTCATAGACAAGTTAACATGAGAACAAAGAGCCTGTGGTCCCACAGTTAGTGTTGGAATCAGGAGCCTCACCACCCCTAACCAAAGCTCTGTTTATTCAAGGTGCTGCTTCCTTATTAAAACCTGTACTGTGGCCAGGCGCAGTGGCTCACACCTATAATCCCAGCACTTTAGGAAGCCAAGGTGAGAGGATTGCCTGAGCCCACAGGTTTGAGACCAGCCTGGGCAACTTACAATAAAACAAAAAATTAACCAGGTATGATGATGTGTGCCTGTAGTTCCAGCTACTGGAAGACCGAGGCAGAAGGATCACCTGAACCCAGCAGGTCGAGGCTGTGGTGGCCATGAGCGTGCCACTGCACTCCAGCCTGGGCAACAGAGTGAGACTCCAACTCAAACAAACAAAAAAGCCTGTAATGCCAATTCTAAGATTTTTATATGGAGCTTTCCAACTTTTTCCTGTGAAAATTTTCCTTTGAGAAAGTCAGAGGATAGCAAATAATGCTTCCACCATTGAAACTGAGTGATTCTAAGGAAATGTATAGAAACTCAGAATACTGATGGCATCCCCCTCATGTAATAAAAGGAAGACTAAGACAGTGAGACCCAGCGACTTGCTCGGAGTTTATGAACATATTTAAGAACATCTTGGCCGGGAGCAGTGGCTCGTGCCTATAATCCCAGCACTTTGGGAGGCCGAGGTTAGAGAATTGCCTGAGCCCACGGGTTTGAGACCAGCCTGGGCAACTTGGCAAAGCTTCATCTCTACAATAAATAAAAAAATTAGCTGGGCACGGTGGCGTGTACCTGTAGCTCCAGCTGCTTGGAAGGCTGAGGCGGAAAGATCGCCTGAGCCCGGCAGGTCAAGGCTGCGGTGGCCGTGAGCATGCCACTCCAGCCTGGGCGACAGAATGAGACTCCAACTTAAAAAAAAAAAAAAAAAAGAACATCTCCAGCCATTGTTTTAGTTAGCACTAGACCAAACTATGAGCTCTTTGAGCTATGGCTGCCATGTTTTCTTAGCTTTGGCCCCCTCCCCACCTTGGGGAAGTGGGTGACTCTCCTCTCTCTCTCTCTCTCTCTCTCTCTCTCTCTCTCTCTAACTTTCTAAATAAACTATATTTTCCAATAAAAAAAAGAACATCTCCAAGAGCCCAGATAAGCAAGAGGGATATTCTAGGGACACTGGGAGGAACCCGAGCATATCCACTGGGACAACATGGACATTGCTGTTGGCAGTGTGCCTCTGGGGTGTGACACCAAAACTAGGCTGCATCAGAGCTGTCATGCCCTGGCTTCTTCCCCAAAGGGTGACAGTTTTCTTCCCATCCCTTGCTGGTGTCAGGTGGCAGCCCGACTCACAAGGAGAGGGCCCGTCTGTCTGGGGTTGCCACTTCCTCCTCACCACAACAGAGGCTCTCTGCCAAGTGGATGTGTCTATAAATGTCTCCACCTACAACTTGCAGGGATCCCTGGATTCCACCTTCCAGAATGGTTTGCTAAAGCTAGAGAGGGCATTTCTTCTCCAGCACTCTGGAAGATAATGGGGAGGACAAAGGCCCTCACGTGAAACCCACAAAGTAGGGATGAAAGAGATGAAGCAATCCAACAGTGACAGATCTTGTGATAACTGCAACTCAAAAATAAAACAAGTCCCTGCTCACATGGTGTCTCGCACCTCTAGCTTTGTGCTGTGACTGCTTTGCAAGGGGAAGTTGGCTCAGGCCACTGCCAGAGCACAGCTGACCCCAGAAAGGCCTTATAGCCTGGAGCCAGAGATGCAACTCCTCCACTTGTTTGCGGTCTGGGGTCTACAGCTGCAGTACTTTGATCTGCCCCTTTTTCTCTCTAGGCAGGAACCAGGGGTCAAGCGGGACCTTAAAGGATCACCAAGGCGGTCATAGCAGGGAAAGAAACAACAGGAGGATGCTTGAGTTCTGGTCCCAAATATTTCTAGTTTTTCTCCTCCTGCTCTGAGGATTGAGCAGGTCCAGTAGCAAGCCTGTTACATTTGGGTAAATAAAGTGGGCCCAGTGCAGTGGCTCATGTCTGTAATCTCAGTACTTTGGAAAGTTGAGGTGGGAGGGTTGCTTGAGCCCAGTAGTTTGAGACCAGCCTAGATAAGTTCTCGTCTCTACAAAAAATAAAAACATTAGCCAAGTATGATGGCACATGCCTGTAGTCCCAACTCCTCGGAAGGTTGAGGTGGAAGGATTGCCTAAGCCTGGGAGGTCGAGGCTGTGGTGAGCTGTGATCATGCCACTGTACTCTAGCCTAAACAACAAAGTGAGACCAATAAAGGAAGGAAAGAAGGAAGGAAGGAGGGAGGGAGGGAGGAAAGGAAGGAAGGAAGGAAGGAAAGAAAGAAAGAAAAGAAAGAAAGAAAGAAAGAAAGAAAGAACGAAAGAAAGAAAGAAAGAAAGAAAAAGAAATGAGGGGAGGGGAGGGGAGGGGAAGAGCCAAATTATTTCAGCAAACATATTTCAAGCTTCTAGGGGAAACAATAACCAGATTGAACATCTTTCAACCAGCGAGCCCAGGGGAGAGGAACACCCCACACTCAGTCCTCCCATCCCTTAACGACCAGGTGTTGTGGGGAGCTTGGCCAGGGTAAGGAGGGCCCAAAGCAGATCCACTCAACCCTGGCTACATGGAAACTTATCTGGGGGAGCTGTAATACATTCTGATGCCTAGGTTCACCAGACAACTATACCGGAACATCAGAAGGAAGGTCTGGGCTTTGACTATTTTTATAAAAGTTCCCTCACCCTGTTCCTGAGAACTACTGGCCTAAAGGCTCAGAAGAAGGAGCCCTTCGGCAAACAGGAGTGCCCATAGTAGCCACTATCGTGTTCAGACACAAAACAGATATTGATTGGCATCCCCAAGCTGCAGATCCTGACCTATTTAAAGAATCAGTAGTATCGCTGGCTTCACTCGCTTCCTCTCCACCTGCCTCGCCCCAGATAGTGGATGTGCAGAGTTATAGCAGACATCAATAGCAGACATCTTTTTGAAACAAACACCTCCCTGTTCTTTTGAGGGAGGTTCTACTGGGACTGCCCATCAAGGTCCCCACCTCCTGGCTAAGCAGGGGGCAAACTAAGTCACTCCAACCCTCTCTCCCAGGAATCTGACACTGGATGGAGTAACACAGGAGTAGAAAATGGTTAGAGCTGAGTTATGCTGGCATCAGCCCAAGAGTCCTGGAGCCTCCCTGATGCCTAAGATTTGAATGTTAGGCCCTTCCTGCAAGTCTGTGAGCTTCCCTGAATCCAACACATCCCTTTTTGCTTCAGTTAGCCAGAATTGGTCTCTATTGCTTGCAATCAAGGAACTCTAATTGATGCCTTTATTGGCTACAGGAGGCTAAGTCTTGCTCTGGTAACAATTCCAAATCTCAGTTTAAAGCACAAAGGCTGGTTTCTTGATCATGCCACATGCCCATCACAGTCCACTGGGGCTCTGTTCTGTGTCAACCCTCGAAAATTACCAGTGACTGTGGTGGGGAAAAGAACATCCTGGAAGGTCTCACAAGGTCCCATTAAATACTCTGGCCCATGGTGGCACAAACCAAAATAATCTCCGTGGCACCACCCAATTGTTAATTGCAACCCCACAGTGCAATATTCAGCAAACAACACAAATGGTCTTCAGCTACATTATTATAACAGCAAATATACTGTAGACAATAAGCTATATTATAGCTTCAGTAAGTTTTTGTGGGCTAGCTTGGAAACCTGACCACTATTCAAAACAGTGTTCCTATGAAAAACATGTGCCAAGTTTCAAGCTTCTGGCTTATAAAATAAGTTGGAACACAATCTGTTAGTAAATTGAGACTCCTTATACTTAAGAAATTATTTTAGAAACATGGCCCCAGAATTTGACAGGCTGAATTGAATTATTCTACCATAGCTATGAGAATAAGAGCCAGCTACATAATTTGTGGGGCCCCGGGTTGGGATGTCTTGTTCAAAAAGCAGGGAGAAAGTGTTATAAAAGATACTAAAATATAAAGCTTTTTCATTTCTTCCTCTGTCTCTCTCTTGATTTGTCATGTTTTCTTTTTTTTTCTTTTTTTGAGTTGTAGTCTCACTCTGTCACATGCTGCTCACGGCCACCACAGCCTCAACCTGCTGGGCTCAGGTGATCTTTCTACCTCAACCTTCCAAGTAGCTAGAACTACAGGCATGTGCCACCATGCCCGGGTATGTTTTTTTTTATTTATTTATTTATTTATTTATTTATTTATTTATTGTAGAGATGAGAGTTCACCAAGTTACCCAGGCTGGCCTTGAACCCCTGGACTCAGGCAATCCTCTAGCCTCAGCCTTCCAAAGTACTGGGATTACAGGCTTGAGCCACCGCACCTGGCTTGTCATTTTTTCTTGTTTGCTATATAATGTTGTCCTCAGGGAAAAAAGTAAATTTTTAAATCATAGCATGAATTTTTGTGTTCATTTTTATATTGTGTAATGCAAGGCTTAAGTGCAAATATAAGACCATTTTACACATTTCAGAATTGGCACATGGCAGTTCATTCTTAACAGAACAGTGAAAAAGCCTGCAAAGACTCAGCTAATTTTATTTTACATCCTAATACAAAGCAGAATACCAACAGTCTACCTCCAGCTTACTGCCAAGTAAGGAAGGAGTAAAAGGAAAAGGTACTATGGGTTGCCATATCTTTCCCTTTCCTTTCATGTCATCATATTCAGTTCACATGCCAGGCTAATACAGGAAAGTAACAGGAGTAAGAGCATGCAGTAGGGTTCTCTGGTCATTTGTGTTTCTTGGCTTCCTTCTGTGTTCAGGGCAAGTTCTGATTCAAGCAAAAAGCATGGTCTCTTATGCTGTCAGGGTTCCTGCTTAAATAGGCATAGACATAACACACTTACTTTTGTTTAGAAGAAAAACTTCAGACAAATTAAATTTTGTAGAGTTTGAACAAAGAACAATTCATGAATTGGGCAGCACTCTGAACCAGGAGAGGTTCAGAGAGCAACATCCAGCAATCTGGACAGGCAGTATTTATAGACAGAAAAAGGAAGTAAGGTTCAGAAACAGTTTGATTGGTTACAGCATGGGATTTGCCTTATGGGACATGGTCTGATCACTTGACAGCCTGTGATTGCCTAACACTCTGCTATTTGTTACAAGGATATACTCCTTAAGTTAGGTTGCAGTTTGTTTACATACTAAGTTACATTGCAGTTCAGTTGCAGTTTATAACGTACAGAGGCAGCTTTCGGCCAAAGTTAATTTAACACCTTGTACCTACTTTGAGTCTCACTGAACTCCCACAGATCATAGGTTCACTGGATTTCTTTCTGTGTTCCTGGGACATGATGAACATTCTATGTAAATAGGTAGCAAGGACCAGTGTCAGACTTTTATACTGCATTTATCTCTGTCTCACATGTGTGCTCAGCTGACCTACTCAACTTCACTTACAAAGCAGGAGTTCAAAGAAAAAAAAAATGATTAAGAATTTTGAGGCTGGGTGCAGTGGTTCACACCTATAATTTCAGCACTTTGGGAGGCTAAGGTGAGAGAACTGCCTGAGCCCAGGGGTTTGAAACCAGCCTGGGCAACTTGGTGAGACCTCATCTTTACAATAAACTTTTTTAAAATAATAATTTTGAGGCTGTTCCAGTAGAGTATGAAACCAAGTACAGGGACCCTCCCAAAGCCCCCTGCAGCTACACAGTACATTTCCATGATGACAACAGTAGCCCCTTACCCTTAACCCTGCCACAAAATCCACTAGACCCATATTTAGCAACTCCGAGTAACACTGTTCTAAGAGGTATGAAGTGGACTAGAGTTATAGGACTGCCATTATCAATTCATCTCACAAGAATTTACTGAACATCTTCTAGGGAGCAGGGAGTGATTTAGGTGTTGAAGATAAAACAACACACAAAACAAACAAAAAGCCCTGGCCTCAAGAAGTTTATTTCCTAGCAGTAAAGAGAGAATAAACAAAATGTGTAAATAAAATAAATAGGGACTGGGCTCAGTGGTTAACGTCTATAATCTCAGCACATTGGGAGGTCGAGGTGGGAGGACTGCTTGAGCCCAGGGGTTCAAGACCAACCTGGGCAACTTGGGAAGACCTCATGAATAAGTAAGTAAGTAAATAAATAAATAACTAGTCAGGCATGGTGGCACACACCTGTAGTTCCAGCTGCTTGGAAGGCTGAGACGGAAGGATCACCTGAGCCCAGCAGGTCGAGGCCGCGGTAGCCATGAGCACGCCACTGCACTCCAGCCTGGGTGGCAGAGTGAGACTTCAACTCAAAAAATAAGTAGGTAAATAAATAAATGGGCTGTCAGATGTCTATAAATGCTAAGGAAGAAAAAAATAAACCAGAAAAGGGGTGGGAGAGTTTGGATTGGGGGAGCAGCTTTTAGATGTTAATATATATGACTTTGTAGCCATTCACTACAAAAAGTTAGAAGTAGAGAAAATATTATGGGAAAAATCTGATGGGGGAAATGTGAGATGCTGCTAGCTGGAGAATGTGAAGCTTCAGAAGAGAAGGACATTTTTTGTGATCCCATTGGCCCCCTTCCGTGGTGTGCCTGCACAGGGAGCCTCCTGTGCCTTCCAGCCAAGCTGGCTGAGTCTGTGTAATGCAAAACGAGGCTCATTAAAAGGGAGTTTCACTGAATGGAATGGCCCGCTGAACAAATGACCAGTTCTTATAGCCCTAGGAAAGCTCAGTAGCCCACCACCTAGATCAGCTTTTTTGTCAAAATGTCGTTTCACATTCATGGTGAAACGAGCCAGTTGATTAGGCACCAAAACTTAGGCCAAAAGTGGTGTGGGGTGTGTGTGTGTGTGTGTGTGTGTGTGTGTGTGTGTGTGTGTGTTTCTGTTCTGTAAATCAAATGTCCAATTTGCCTAAGTGAGAGAGAGTGAAAATGAGATGTCTTCTGCCAGGATTTTTATTCTGCCCAGCTGAACACAGACCAACACTTGACTGTCAAGAACATCCCTCAGGTGATTCTTTTTAAACTTTGCTAGAAACCATTCAAGTTGCTCTCCAAGAGGATTGCTTGATAATTTCTGTTCACATTTTAAAATGAGGTTATGATGTGTTTCTTGACAAATATCATACTTGACAATAGACCTGAAGATGGAAAGGAAAAAAATTAAGATTTCCTCTTTATCTTTTGCCTTTATGATGCTTCCCCCTCCCCCCATCCTTTTAGTAAATCAATAGACAAAAGTTACCAGAAGCTGTCTGAGCCTTTGTTACATCTCAGGTTCAAATTCCACTTCTATTAATTTTTAAAACATCTAGTTGTTTGGGAAGAAAAAATTATATTGTCACTTCTGTAACTAACAGTGGTGACTTCGCAAAACAGAAATCAGCATGGAATATGCTGACCACCCAGGCATAGGTCAACACACTGTATTCACCTTGTCCCTCTCAGTCCTTTGGGCAGAGCTGAATTTGAAGATTAATGCATAGCCAGGTCTTTCCACCTGGTTCTCCAAGTTTGCGGCCACTTGCTGGCCAGAGGAGTGGGTGCTGGGACAGTGAGATAGGGAAACAATAAATGGAACTTGGGATGTGAACCAACCCAGCGTGGTTAATTCTGCACCCATCAGGTAGAATGGAGAGGGCTGCTGGGGATGCTGGTTACTCACCACTCGCAGTCAGAGGGCTGACTGGACTCGGGGGTGATTATTGGTTTGCAGATTCTGCCCCTGTCCCTTCGGGATGAACACTGGCAACTCTGAACCTGGCTTTGTCTCCCCACCCATTTTTGGGGTCCGGCTGCGTTTCCGCATTTCGAGGACTTAAAGAACTAAATGAGGTAGAAGGAACTAGAAAAGGTTACAGTCAGACAGGACACACTGGTCATACTATTCTAACCACCCATCCAGTTCCAAGGAACTCCCTCATCTTGAAGAGAGGACAAAAGTTTAAGGCGCAGCTGAGACCCAGCTGACCCGCTACCTTAACCTAACACGGGAGTACGATGATTAAAAAAATAGCCGGGCTCGGTGGCTCAGCCTATAATCCCGCGCCTTGGGAGGCTGAGGTGAGTGGATTGCCTGAGCCCACGGGTTTGAGACCTACCTGGGCAAGCGAGACCTCATCTCTACAACAAATCAAAAAAATTAGCCGGGCGTGGTAGCGCGCGCCTGTAGTTCCAGCTACTTGGAAGGCTGAAGCGGAAGGATCACCGGAGCCCAACAGGTCGAGGCTGCGGTGGCCGGGAGCAGCCACTGCACCCCAGTCTGGGCGACAGAGTGAGATTCCAACTCAAAAAAAAAATAAAATAAAATAAACTCTTTAATACAATTGTAATATAATATTTTTAAAATAAAGTAGTTTTATAATTATAACAATTTTTATGAGTGGCTTTTTATAATATGGAACATTTCATGAATTTGTATGTCATCTTTGCACTGAGACCATGTTAATCTTCTCTGTGATTTAGTGTAAAAATTTAAAAAATCAATATTTGTATCACACCAAAAATACAATTTTAATAAATGAATGTGTCACACATCTATTCAAAAAAATTCCAGACCGAAGTTCTCAAAGATTTTTCATTCTTGCTGAATTTGTTTATTTCAAATAAACAGTTCTACCAGAGATCCTTCGATTAATGAGCAAATTAAAAAGTTCTTTTCTTCTGGGATGAAGAGATCATAAATCCAGAGTCCTGACATGAAAGAGAGCTTGAGTGTCCACAGAGTTTATTTAGCTGTAAAAGTCAAGATGATGGCCAGCAAATAATTTATGTGGCTGGGTGTTCGCTTAGGAAGCTGCAAATATGCCATTTATTATTTTTGCTAAGAAACTGCACAGTTTCTCTATGGGACTTTTTTGATTCCCTGTGAGAACTGTCTCTCTTTTTTTTAAATAACTTTGAACATTCTGATTATAGTAATTTGATAAAATTCCTGCTTCTATAAGTTTTCATAAAATAAAATGCACACATTTACAATTGCAAATTCATGAAATCTCATTATTCAAAGGTTATTACTATTCTTTCCCCATGTATTTACAGAGTCTGATTAGCAAAAACAGAAAAGATGACAGAAAGGGATTCTTTGTTACAGTTATCTGCCAAATGAAAGCAAATCTTCAACAATTCTGTATATATTCGGCAAAGGGAACGGGGACAGGGATAATTCAAAGCACTTCCCTAAGGAATTTGGACGTGGTGTTGCATGTAATAGCATTTCAATTCTAAAGCCATGTGAAAAGACTTTATGAGCAGAAAAATATCCAAACCTATCAGTCTATGACATGTTGCAGAATCCAAAAGGAAGACCATTAAGTGTAATGTATGTATGTGTGCAGGTATGAAGTGTGTGTGTAGTTATAAAGTTTGTACTTTATGTATGGATATGACATGTAAGTTTGTGTGTGTGTATGTGCATGCTCATGTGCAAGCATACCTATGTATTGTGGAAGAACTTATTCCATAATGTGTCTGGAACTCTTGTTTCACCTGTGTAAATAATATGCACATTTAAAAAAAAATTTTAAGTGTGGGGTACAATTCAGGGTTAGGTATACAAATGTTCATTATGCAGGTACCCTTGTTGATAAGGTGTGCCCCTCCCTCTCCTGGCAGTTTTCCTCAACTGTCAATCCTACCCCTCCTCCCCTGGCAGCTTCCTACTACTGCTAATCCCTTTGTTATAGTATTAAGATAACTGTTCAAGGTCTGCTAATGATTGAGATCATATGGTACTCTGTTCTTTGTTTCTGTGATAGATCACTGAGTATGATCGACTCTAACTCCATCAAAGTTGCTGCGAAGTCCATATGTTTGCCCTTCTTTATGGCTGCATAATATTCCATTGTGTATATGTTTCACATTTTTTAAATCCAGTCCTGCTTCGATAGGCAGCATGGTTGGTTCCATGTTTTTGCTATTGTGAATAGAGCTACAACAAACATGTGTGTGCAGGTATCTTTTTGGTAGGATGATTTGAGTTCCTCTGGGTATATTCCCAGTGGGGGAGTGCTTGGTCATATAGAAGGTCAATTTCTAGTTCTTTCAGAAATTGCCACTGTCTTCACAAGAGGTTGCAATAGTTTGCATTCCCACCAGCAGTGTGGACGCGTTCCTTTCTCTTCGCATCTTTTTTTTGTTGGATCTTTACCTGGGTTGGCTATCAATGTGATGTTAGCTTCTTAAAATGATTTGGGGAGAATTTCATCTTTCTCAATTGCCTGGAATACTTTCAATAGGATTGGTATCAGCTCCTCCTTTTATGTTTTGAAGAATTCTGCTGGAAAGTCATCTGGCACAGGGCTTTTTATTTTGTAGGTAGTTTTCTTATGACAGAGTCAATTTCCTGAGTTGTTATTGGTCTATTTAGGGTCTCAATGTCTTCTTGTTTCAACCTGGGGAGGTTGTGTGATGTCAGAAAGTCCTCCATTTCATTTAAGTTATCAATTTTGTTTCCATATAGGTGTACATAGTAATCTCTGATAATGTTTTGTTTTTCTTCAGGGTCAGTTGTGATTTGATCTTTTGTATTTCTGATGGTGTTTATTTGGGCTTTTTCTCTCTTTATCTTGATCATTCTGGCTAGGGGGTCCATCAATCTTGTTAATTTTTTCAAAGAACCAGCACATTTTTAATCAATTTTTTAAATTGCCTGGGAGTAGATATTGCTAGACAGAATAAAAGATACACAAATAATCAAAATATCTAAAATTCTAAAAATATACAAAATTTTTCAGAAAATTGAGCATTTTTAAGTAACTTACTAAATATTTAATTCTCTCTAAGAATGCAAGTTAAATTGCTTAGTTGGTGGAATGTCCTTTAGGACACAAGCAAATTTTCAACTCAGTGTTTCTCATTATTGGGAAATTCATTCATTTATTTCTTGGTTATATACTGATCTTGTTCTGTGTTCTAGATATCACACTAGGAGTGATCACACAAATGAGACAAAAAGCTGACCTACGTGATGCATACATTTCCAGGCTGCTGATTAGAAGAGAGGAGACATACAATTAAAGTAAGTAAGTAAAAACATGAGCTAATTTTAGATGAGGATTAAGTACAACAAGTGAAATTAACAAGATATAGTGATAGGGAGCAACTGGGCTGGATGCTTGGTAAAAATATACAAGCGTGATCTCTTTGGGGATCAGACATTTAAATTGATCCTAAGTGATAACTGGATCTGACTAGCATGGGAAAAACCAGTGACGTGTTCCTTTAGAATGACTAAGTAACTTGTCCAAGGCCAACCACCCCGTTAGAATAAAGCCTAAACTCAATCTCAGGTTTTCTCACTACAAGAATACTCTATTTCACACACAATGTCACAATGTTTCTATACATATACTCACAACCTATTCAAAAGATTCAGATTTCTCTTCCTCTCTTTTTTTTTTTTTTTTTCGTTATCTTTTAGTATTGGAGGGGTCCAAGACTTGATCTTTGAGATTTCTCTTGTCTTCACCTATGCTACACTTTTGCCCTTTGCAATCATGTTTCACCTCATGTTATAAATACCACCTAAAATCTAATTGACGCCTCCTAAATGTATCCCTCCAGTCTGGATCTCTCTGATCTTTAGACTTATATTCTTGATTGCTTACTAGATAACAGCAATGTCTAATTATACGTCAATCTTAGTATGTGTTGAAATAAAATGCTGGTAGTCTTCCTCCAAAATGACTCTTGGTTTAATACAATTTCATCTCTTCATTTGCTAAAGCAAAACACTTTGGAGCTACTTTTGATTCCTTTCTTTTGTTTATAACCTATCTCAAATTCATGAACAAATATTATTAGCTATACTTTCAAAATGTGTCCAAAATTTGTTTATTCATATTTAAAACATGTTATTTCATAACATGTCACTTATTCAGATATATTTTTCAATTTTAACTATGTGAATTCTGTGATTTTAATATTGAAGATTTTCTAGTTCTAAAGTTGTATTTTTAAAATTTTTATTAGTTTCATTTTTCTTTCAAATGTATCTATACTTTTCAGTTAATCATGTATTTCTTCCTCATCTTTTGATTATTTTTAATATTTTATACAAAAGCACCTAAATCCTCTACATTACTCCTTGTTCAACATTTGGCAGTCTAAAAACGACACTTGATTTCTACTGATTGTTACTCATGTTGCCTTGAAAACTCCTTTGTCTTGTTATTTTTATTGTCAACTAATTGCTTTATTTTAATGTATGAGAGTCCTGTGTACATTGGAAAAACTCCTGCAGAAACCAACCATCTTCTTCTGGTAGCTGGGATATACCAGTCACATCTGAGTTCTCTTTAAAGTTTATCTGGAAAGTAATCTTACTTAAAAGTCAAGTCTCAGCTTATCAATCTTGATTTTGGTCCAAAGTTTGTTATTAAGACAGCTTTTGTGGTAATATTCACTTTTTCTCTACTTGCTGACTGCATCTTTAATAACAATTTGTATCTTGTTGCTTGCTTACTTGTTTGGGAGGAGTTATCTTTGGAGACAACTGCTACCTCATATGAGACTAGCACTGTCTCAAAGAGTGTGTACTGTCTATGATCTAATTGTTTTGAAGTTAGAGGGTCTTTTTATACCACCAATCTTCTATGGTACTGATCAAAAAAAAAAAAGTATTTATCTTTGTAGTTGGAGACCATCATGCTAAATGGACTATCACAGAAACAAAGAACTGAATACCTCATGTTCTCACTGGTAAGTATGCCCTGATCACTAATCACATTGGCACAAAAGTGGGGTTGGCAGTCGCTGGGCACTTCTAGGGTAGGGTGGGTGAGAGACACGTGACAACACAAAGGGTACCTGAACCACTACCAGAAGGAGTAAAGGTCGCCTAGAAGCCCAAATTTTGCATGCATGCAGACTATTTATGTAGTTAATCCTCACTTATACCCCACAGCTCTACAATAAATAAATAAATGGTCATTAAAAATCTGCTATAGTTGTTAATTTGTCTTTTCCTCAAACTTTACCTCTTTTTCCTCTAGGCTGTACTATTAGATACATACAAGCTTATGACTGATATATTATCTTCCTTTTAATACTAAGTAAATTCCTTATACTCTATTTTATATTGCTTTCTATTTTTATATAATATTACTTTTCTTTTGAGCTTTTGTCTAATGAATCATTTTAAATCCTTTTTTCAGCCCTTTTGTATTATTTTACAAAAAATGTGCTTCTTTTAATGAGCAAATGGTTATATTTTCATAATTCTAATCTCAGAGTTTCTTATAAAAGAATTATTGTGTATATTAATACTAATGTGTCTTTGATCTTACTTTTTCAATTTTTTATGTATTTTGCCTTTGATACATTTTTTAACCTTTTGTTGAACTCATAAGCTCCTCCTTTCTCCAACTACTCATAATTAAGTCACACATTATATGTTTAATCTCACTTATTAACCTTAAATATAAAACAGACTTACAAACTCTGTTTTCTGATACATTTTCAAAGTCAGTACAGAAATATAAAAAATATTTCTCCCCCTCCCCCAACTTTTTCTTCTTCTTCTATCTTTTTCCTTTTTCCAAATTCATTTGTATTTAACAACTTAGTTTACCAAGTAATGTTTTAATCATCATTCTTGCTTTCTACATTTTTCTACTGGATTCATTTTAATTCCTGTGGAAGTACATATTTTAACAGTTTTCCCCTAGACATCCCACACTTATTAAACAAACCCTTAATTCCATATTTTTAACTCTTAACTCATATTTTTCTCATACATGTATTTATTTTGTTTTCACTTTTGAATGAAAGCTAAGCTGGATATAGAATTCTAGGTTGCAATTACCTCTTTGCTATTTTAAAATATGTTATAAATGATACCAGTCATTTAGTTCATCCCTGAAGAACTGAGGATTCTGGGTATTTAACCATATCTATGCAGTCTTTCAATCATTGTTAACTAAAAAAAAATGAGTGTCCTTTAAAGATATTACAAGGCTATGAAACAGAAGGAAGTCATAAGGAACCACATCAAAACGGTAAGATGGAGGCCTAATGATTTTCCATTGAAACTCATAAAACTGTCCTTGTTTGATGAGAGGAACGAGCAGGAGCATTATTATTGTGAAGAACTCTCTGGTGAAGCTTTCCAAGGCATTTTTTTTCTGCTAAAGATTTGACTTTCTCAAAATACTCTCGTGATAAATAGATGTTATCATTCTTTGGTCCTCCAGAAAGTCAGCATGCAAAATGCCTTAAGCATCCCCAAAATACTGTTGATATGACCTTTGCTTTTGACTGGTCTCTTTAGGACCATAAAGGTAAAGCCATGTTCTATCTCTTGTCACAGTTCTTCAAATAAATGTTTCAGGATCTTTATTTCACTTGTTTAAAAATTCCATTGAAAATTGTTGTCCGCAGCTGATCAGTTGCAATGGTTTTGGCACCCATCAAATGTAACGTGCTCAGCTTTAGTCAGAATTGTGTAAGCTGAACTAGTTGAGGTATCTATTGTTTGGATTGTATCTTCTGCTGTTAATTGTTAGTCCTTTTCAATTAAGGCATAACCAAGATGGATTGTTTCTTTAAATGTTGATATGGATGTGTTAGCTTCGTCTGCAACATCATCTACCCCTTCTTCAAATAAGTTATCCATTTGTAAACTCCTGATTTCTTTGGGGCATTGTCCACATAAACATTGTTTACAACATCAGTGGTTTCACCATTCTTCCACCAAGATTCACCATAAATTTGATGTTTGTTCTTGCTTTAGTTGGACCAGAATTTATGTTGCTCTGAGAAAGACTCTTTTCAAACTGATGTCTTATCATTCTTAGTGTCTCAACAAGATTCAGTTCAAACATGTTAAGAAAAGTTAGTACAAGTTTATTTTGATTCAAAAAAATGTGAAAATTCATACATAGTTTTTTATAATACCCATTTTTTCCATGAACTTGTTGAGGACTCCTCTTACTATAGTTTATTTCAATATTTTAATTGGCTAATTCTTATATAAGCTTGTTTTTGATTAACAATTGTTCTACTTCATAGTTTTTTCATAGCTTATTTCCTAGTTTTCTACCAATAGATTTTGAGTAAAAACAACATGAGTCACTTTTTCACCTATGGCTGATACGTTTTTCATCAATCCTCTTTCCCTTTCCTCTGACCTTTAAAATGATTATAAAAATGAACTTTGAGCCCAATTACTAAAGATGGGACACTCATCTATAGATCCTGATCACTGAGTAATTATATGTGTCAAAACTAGTACCAAACTACAATTCTTACCCTGTACCTTTGTGCAAGAAACAAATACACTTTTGTCCTTTAAGTTAGCAAATCATAGCTCAAACACTCTTCTTGCATTGGAATATTTCTCTTTTCTTCAACATAACTCCTCCATGTGCAGCAGTTTTGTTAAATTATCTCAGCCCAGACCCAGGGATCTACAGCTCAAAAATAGGTCATCCAAAAATGTTTAGAACTCTAGATGACAGCATTCTGGTCTTCAAACCATCATACGGTTTGGGCAAAATCCAAGTTGTACTACTCTCTCCACCACATACTAGTAGTCTGTTTTTCTTACAAATAGACAAATCTTTACCAACTATATTAACGTAGATAGCTTGGCTCTGTGGTCCAAGCAGGAATGATACTAAGTCTCTGTTCATACATATGGGTTGAAATTCTAGACTCATTGTCCTGCTTTTGAGCCCAGCATCTCATGGGCCACAAAAAGATGAAGTTTTGCCTCAGAGATTGATAGAATGGTCAGTCATTGCTTTATTTCCTATTGTGACTTCCCAAATAATTCTTGTTTGTGTATTAGTTAACACCATAATATTGTCTCATCAACTATTTCTATGTATTTGTAGAAGTGAGAGCAGTTATCCTTGTCTATTTAACTTAACATCCATGACTTCTAATAATTACTTATAACAGTAAGACCCATGCAGAGATATATGCACAAGAATATTTATTTTAGAACTCTTTATAAAAATGACAAACCAGAAATGAAACAAATCACTGGCAATAACAATTTTCATATATAAATTACATTTTTCCAAGAAAGAAAATATTGTGTAGCAGCAAAAAATAATTATGTTAAAGAATATTGACAAAGCAAAATATATTTATATTAAAAATTTAAAAAATATCTGTTAACACTACAATTTACATATATATATTCATTTATGTGTTTGTGTGATTTAGTGTAGATGCATGCATCAGATTATTTTAATTTGCAGCCTCCACAATTTATATTATTAATATTTTAAACTCAGAAAACAGGATAAAAATTTAAATTTCTAAGGTAATGCTAGACTTTCACAGTGGAAATGGAGTTGGTTATAACTGGCAATACACTTAAAAACATATAATTAACATATCATTTAGCTTCTGGCACAAAAATAGTACCTATGTTTATTTACAGCATGCTAGGACTTGAATCTAGAATATTATCCCTGCTGTTTCATCTGGCATATGTTTGACAAACAGATGGAGTTTCCATTATGCCCCAAGGGCCAAAAAACTTGGGCTCTTTCAAACAAAGCAGTGAATTATTTTTTAACTTCCTCATGGTTCCATTAAAGACCTGATAGATCAGCAAACCAATGAAATGTATACAATATACGAAGTTGGTGGTGGTATGAAAAATTCAATAAATACATAAGAAAGAAAAAAATGATCAAAGGAACAGTAAAAGGAAACTTGCCAGTGCAAATATACATTGTTTTTAGAGAACTCTAAGAAAAATGATGAGTTAAATAAGAGCAAACTACTAAGAAAGAATGAGTCTGGAATCATTCAAAGATGACTTTATGAACACATGTGTATTTAGAAAAAAATATAGAAATTTCTGCTGTAATCTGCATCTTAAAAATATATATTTGAAAAAAATCGAAAGGGCTTACACAGCTACAGAAAATACTGGACTAGATTTATTTTAAAATATTATATGTGATGTAAACTCCTCGAGAGCTGGGCAAATAATTATCATTTCTTTTCCTAATGGATCAGGCTAGTGCTCTTCATGTAGTAAGTGATCATTAAATCATTACTGAATTAAATGAATTGACTGAAGTTTCCAAAAGAAAAGAAAAAAAAGTAAAAGCAATTATATAAATGCAAAAAAGGCAAGCTTAAATTCAAAAAAATTATCTTTTATTTGATAATATATTTTGTTCTCTATTTAATATTTCTGTTATGAAAATCACCCTTCAAATATTCTTGAATTTTAAAAGATTTATTTTTGTTCCAAATTTTCCTGTGCCATTAACTTATTATTTTCTATTTTCAGTCTAAGAACAGTGGGAGTAGAAGTTGGTCTTTTTTTTCAAAGTGAAGCATTTACAAAACCCAAGGCTCATAAATAATTAATGCTTCTTGGCATAGAATTTAACTGATGCACCCAGGAACTGACCTACACAATAAAGCTGACTTATCCCTAAGTTTTGAAGGCAATAATAGCTTTCAGCTTTTTAAGATGAAGAGAAAAAAAGGCAAGCTTCCAAGTAGGGGGCAGCTATATTTATGATCCCTGATGCTTGGCCAATAGATATTTGTGCATAAAACAAGGCCTGCTAACCATGGGAACATAAACATAAATCGTGTTGGTCAGCCAACTTTGATGGTGAGACACAGCTGTAGTGTAGAGTATGTCTCTAACAACAGCCTTGGCAGCTTTTCATGTTGCTTCAGCTAATATACATAAGCATTCACTCTGCAAGGGAGCATAATAAGGACCAAAGGCATGCAGCTAGGGTACAAAGATGAAATAAAGAAATAAACAGAAAACAAAACGGAAAACAAAATGTAGATTCCCACTAAGGAATGTAACGTATTAAAGGTGTCTTCATGATATCTGTCACATCATTCCGTTGCTTACTATTTCTAATTCTTTTAGTTAATCAAGAACTTTGCATAAAGGCATTCATTTTTTTAAAGGCAATGCATTGATAACTACAGAATAGGTTAATGAAGTCCAAGGTGGTTTCTATACATATCATATTTGTGTATGCCCTATAAGATAAGCATTTGCATACAGCTTACATATTATATACTTTGTATCTCTTAATTTATAATATTTTTTTACGAATGATCTACTCATTTCACACTGTTATTACCTGAGACACCTCCACAATCTTAATGAACTGCACTTCCCAAGCTATCTTAAATCTTTAATAGTTGAAACTTTTCTCTTAGACCAATTTTTGTAATCTATAAAAATAATAGTCTTTGTTCCTACAACCTGCTTTTTAAAGCCACATTCCATCAAAACACAATAAATGTCAACAGATCAACTAGAATTAACACACTAAAGTCTACTATTCTCATCCTCATAACCTCAATATTTTATTTTATTTTTCATTTTATTGTGATAAGAATACCCTTTGAACACATTTTAAGTATACAGTACATTATCTACAATAGATCTTTAGAGCTTACTCATTTGAATAACTAAAATTTTATACTCCTCCTTTCTACTTCATTCCAGCCCCTGGCAACCACCATTCTATTCTTTGCTTCTGTGATTTTGACTTTTTCAAATACCTCACATAAGTGGAATCATTCAGTGTTTGTCCTTCTATGAATAGCTAGTTTCACTAGGTATAATTTCCTCAAGCTTCAATCATATTGTCAGATATTGCAGAATATCCTTCTTTAAGACTGAGTAATAGTCTATTTGAATATATAGATTGCTTTTTAAAATACATTCATTCATTGATAGGCATTTGGGTTGTTTTCACATTTTGGCTATTGTGAATAGTGCCACAATGAATATGTGAGTGTCAATATTTCTTCAAGATTCTGACTTTCATTTCTCTGAATAAATACCAAGAAGTAAGATTGCTGAATCATATGATAGTTTTATTTTTAATTTCTTGAGAAACTTCCCACTGTCTTCCATAGCAACTACAAAATATTATATTCCCACCAACACTACACAAGGATTCTGATTTTCCCACATCTTTGCCAACATTTGCCATCTTTTGTTTTTTAAATAGTGGCATAAAAACTAATAATGCAGTTGAAAATTGGACAAAGACTATATATATATTTCTCCAAAGAAGACATACAAATGGCCAACATACAAATATGAAAAACTATTTAAACTTATTAATCATCAAGGAAATAAATCAAAACCACAATTATATTATTCCTGCTAAGATGACTATTATCATAACTCAATTTCAAGTATCTCACAACCTCAAACCGTTTTATATCCAAAAAACTTACTTTTGGTGATATTGCTATGACTTCTATAGTGCTTTGATTTCCTCAAGATCACCAAACCATTGATCTCTCCACTTCTTCACTGCCCATCACGCCTGTCCTGTTTTTATTTCTTTTATTGTCCAGCTTAGAATCCAACGTTGGTCATAATCATCACTTGCAAATATTGTCAAATGCCTTCTGTTCTTTCTTTTTCACTCACTTGGCAAAAACTTACTCAACTACAACATAATTACCTTATTGCTTACACAACAGTCATTCTCAGTCCTTTTAAAGCAGAACTCCATTACTTTTTCTTATAGCTGTACTATTTATCATAAGCAGGTGATTTAGGGAGGGCTGACTCAAGCCCAGAATTAACTGCTAGCTTGAATAAGCCAATCATGTTTTTGCAATCTACTTGCTGGAAAGAGGTTGAGACATGAAAATATGAGAGTTTTGGTCAATGAAAGAACGTTTTCTTAATGGATTCCGAAAAGTTTTGTTTTGTTTTGTTGTTTTGTTTTGTTTTGTTTTCTCTTACAGAGGCAGTGATGTTGTGGTCCCTCGTCTTTGGCTGGATGTCTGAGTATGGCTCCTAAAACCGTGGCAGTCGTTTTGCAACGATGAAGGGGGCTAAGTACTGAAAAGGTCAATATCAGGGAAAAGCTGTGTATGTGGACCCCTGACTTCACCAACCCTGGAACAATACAATATTGGGACTTTGTTTGTTGCTGTTTTACTTGGAAAAAAAATAAATCTCTCTTACTAATTAAGCTAAATTGGTCTGGGATTTTGTCTTGTGGCTGAAAGTATTCTAAGAAATCCAATATTTTAACCAGCAAGTAATAACATACCTAGCTGTACTTTCAAATTACAGTAAACAACTTTGAATGGGTACTATATAAAACTCAGCAACTCTGCATTCGTCTGATAAATTTGCTTTCCTACTGGCTAAAATTGCTATTTCAAAATCTCTCATTATTCCATTGTTTTTTAGTTCTATCAGTGTCTGTATCGAGCTTCTTCTTCTTTCCTCTTGTTATAGCGTTAAAATATACACACACAAAAGAAAACACAAAAAACACATGCATGCACATACACACAAAACTTTGTGGTCCTATAAAACACCAAATCCTCTATTTGAATTCTAGACATCCATCAGTCATGCTTTCTAAAAAAACTTTGTTTCCTTCTCCGAGATCCATTTCCTTGCTTTAATTTATTAAAAAAAATGTGTTTTCTATATCAACCATCTCCAATATAGTCTCCAACTAACCTTTATCTGGCTTAAGTTCCCATCTTTTATTTGATACTAATCTAGTAAAGCCACTGATAACCTTGATACTTCTGAACTCAATATACACTTTTATGTCATATAAACTTTCATCATTGTCTAAAACAGTTGACCACTCCATCATTCCTAAAATTTTTTCATTCTCAGGCACAGTATCATTGCCCTTATTTTTTCTCCTATTTTAGTAGTAATGTTTTAAAATTGTAATCCTTCTGTGTATCCTTCTGCACTAAACTTTTAAAAGTTGAAGTATTTCAGAGCTTGATCTGGGTTCTCTACTCTCATAAATCTACCTATCTTTCCTAGGTGACAGGTTTCTTCTTCCATTCCTGTGACTTTTTATTTTTCCAAATCCGTACCGCTCACACAGACATACACAAGGTGCTTTTTTTCCCTTCACTTTTGTAACCTAGTGAGAAAAAAACCACATAATTAAGAATTACTCACAATCATTGTACATTGAGTTTCTTCAGACACAAATCTTATAACTACTCTTTTCTACCTCTAAATCTATAAAATTTCCTAGGTGATTTTATTTTTTACCCATGATCAATACTATATTGATAAAGCACATTTTTAAAAATCTCTAATCAAGAGCCATGGATTTAAATACTATCACATTTTAACAATATTCAAATGCAGATTTCAGTCCCTCTGAATTCCTGACCCATACACGACTATCTGCTTGATATCCTCACTTGAACATCTCACAGAAATCTTAAATTTAACATGAGCAAAGTTAAAATCTTGAATCCAGAAAGTATTTATTTCAAATTAATCTTTTTGCTAATGTTCCCCATTTTAATTGAGAATACCACAACTGACCAAATTACTGAAGCAAAAATACTAGGTGTCATTTTGATTCCTCCCATTTTAAAAATGTTCCCCATCCAATCCATGAATATGTTCAGGTGGTTGGCTGCATGTCAAAATTGTATCAGGTATCATTCATTTACAATCCACTTCGTGTGTTACCATATAAAAAGCCTCCTAACTTCCTAGCTATTTTCTCCAATTTTCTCTTAACTCACTCCAGTATGTTCCATGTAATAGCAAGAGGGATCCTTCAAAACACAAATTAGATTACACTACTACCCTACTTTAAGTCTTTTCATAGCTTCCTATTTGTATTTCCATTATAATAATCCCAAACTTCTCACCAAGCCTTTACAGCTCCGCATAATCTGGTCCATGTTGCCTTTCTAGCTTTGTACTAGTCTCTGTTCACTAGCTCACTAAACATCAGGCACCCTTGTGTTCTCTAAGTTTGAACAACTGTTCAAATTAGTTTCTGTCTAAGAGACGCTGAGATTATAATTCCCTGGAATGTCTTCCCACTGAATTTTCACATATCTGTCTCTTCTCATTCCTACAGGTGTCCTTTTAAATGTACTGTAGTTTATTTTATTTTACATTTTATTTTATTTTATCTATTTATTTTTGAGTTGGAGTCTCACTCCGTCGCCCAGACTGGAGTGCAGTGACCGCTCCCGGCCACCGCAGCCTCGACCTGCTGGGCTCCGGCGATCCTTCCGCCTCAGCCTTCCAAGTAGCCGGAACTACAGGCATGCGCTACCACGCCCGGCTAATTTTTTTTTTTTTATTTATTGTAGAGATGAGTTCTCGCTTGCCCAGGCGGGTCTCGAACCCGTGGACTCAGACAATTCACTCACCTCAGCCTCCCAAAGCGTGGGATTACAGGCTGAGCCATCGAACCCGCTTATTTTATTCTATTTTATTATTTTATTTTAGTTGGAGTCTCACTCTGTTGCA
>CAUYQG010098782.1:45-19312 GCA_963574415.1 Tarsius wallacei
GTGTAGGTGCGGGGGGATAGAAAGAGAAAAGGGTAAGGGGGAGAGCAGACGGGTGTACTAACAATTGGAGAGAAAGATAAATTCCAAAACAGATAAAAACAGTAGACTACGGCTACAAACTGACTGATTTCAATACAGGAACAAACAAACAGACACACAAACAAACGGCTACAAACTGACTGATTTCGATACAAGAGCAAACAAATAAACAAACAAACAAAAACAAAACAAAAACAAAACAAAACAAAACAAAACAAAAAAACAAAAAACAAACAAACAAACAAACAAACAAACAAAAAAAACCACTAAAGCATATGTTGATACTAACAAACAAGCTAACCAATCTTCTTATTTTCCCGGGCGGGCAAGTTTATAGACAAAAAGCAAGGAAATAGAGAAAAAGAAGATCTAGTTCATAGAAAGAAGGAAAGGAAACAGAAGGAAAACAAATGAAAACTTGAGTCACCAGCAGGTGTTGCTGTCTCACGGCTCCAGATGGACTTTATCTCAGTTGCTTGTCCCACAGGGGGGGAGCCTGAGAAAGGGCCAGCTGGGGATGGGCTCACAGGAGGAGATCCAAAGCTCACCCGAAAGTCAGAGCAGCAGTTGTGGTGGCAGTGGCGGCAGCAGCGATCTAAGTCTCAGCATATCCTGTGTGGAGGTGTGGATCAGCTCAGACATAGGCTGCAGAGGCAGCCGTATTTAGACCGAGGCGGTGACAGTTACAGGACCACAGTGGTGATGATGGTGTCCGGCTGTAGCAGTGAGAGCGACGAGTGTCTAGACCACGGGCAGCTAGCCCAGCCGAGCTGCTTGCCGTGGGGGCGGGACGGGTTGGGTGGAGCCGCCTACAGCGTCCCGCTGCAATGATCAGTGGCGGTGGTAGCGGTGGTGATCAGTAGCAGTGTCTTGGCCGTAGCGGCGAGCCGAGCCGCTTGTGACAGTGGCGCTGCCGCCCCAGAAGCCGGTGGTAGCGCCGGGTCCCCAGCCGCTGGCGGTGGTGGCGATCACTGAGCCGCTTACGGCAGTGGCGCCACCGGGTCACTGGTAGCGGCTGCGGTGGTGGTGGGCCCCGGGTCGCCGGCGGTGGCAGCAGCACGCCTCGGGGCCGCGGCGCCTGCGGCGTGGGCGCCCCCTGGATCGCTGGCGTGGGCAGGCCCCGGGTTGCCTTGGCGGCGGCGCCCACAGCAGTGCGCCCCGGGTCCCCGGGGCAGCGGCAGCAGCGGTGCTCCTCGGCTTGGCGGCCTCTGCGGCGTGGGCGGGCTCCGGGTCCCCGGGGCGGCGGCGGCACGCCTCGGATCGGCTGCGTCCGCGGTGCTGGCGGGCCCTGGGTCACCTCGGCGGCGGCGCCCCGGGTCGCCGGCGGCAGCCCCGGGCTGCCGGCGGGGCGGCGGCTGCTTTTACCTCAGGCCCGCTGTAATGCCTCTGCGGTGTCCGTGGACAAGTTCCGTGTGGTGAGCAGGCCCCCTGGGAGAGATCCTGAGTCTTTCTGTGTCCTCTTCTGCGGAGGTCTCACAGACCACGCTGCCCGGTCGCCATCTTGGCCCACCCCCTGGGTTTTGTTTTTAACTCATTCAGACATTCTATGTTAGGTCTTCTAATTGGAGGGTTAAGTCTATTAACATTCAATATTACTGTTGATAGGTAAAGATTTACTATTGACAATTTGTAACTGGTTTTCTAGTTGTTTTGTAATTCCTCTCTTCCTTTCTCACGTTCTTACTGTCTTCCTTTTTAGTTAAGTTATTTTTCTCTGGGACTATGTTTTAATTTGTTACATTTTGTTTTTAGTACAGTTATTATGGTCTTTTGCCTTGTGGTTATCATAAGGCTTACCAAAAAATCCTGTAGTTACAAAAGTTTATTTAAAACTGGTATCAACTTAACTTTGATTGCCAAAAAAAAAGCACACAAACAAAAATTTGTGCACATTAACTCTTTTCTCCCCCTACATTTTAATTTTTAAGTCACAATTTATATTTTTTCATTCCTGTTCTTACACATTGTTGTAGGTTTTTTTGTTTTTGTTTTTGTTTTTTTTGAGTTGGAGTCTCACTCAATCGCACCGACTGGAGTGCAGTCGCCACTCCCGGCCACCGCAGCCTCGACCTGCTGGGCTCCGGTGATCCTTCCGCCTCAGCCTTCCAAGTAGCTGGAACTACAGGCGTGCGCTACCACACCCGGCTAATTTTTTTGATTTATTGTAGAGATGAGATCTCGCCAAGTTGCCCAGGCAGGTCTCGAACCCTTGGGCTCAGGCAATCCCCTCACCTTGGCCTCCCAAAGCACGGGATTACAGGCTGAGCCACCAAGCCGGTTGTAGTTATTTTTAATAGTTTTGTCTTTTAGTTTTCTTGATAGAGATATAAATGGTTTACACATCACAATAGCAAGATTAGTATAACAACCACATTTGTATGTTTTTTCCTTTTGTTTGAAGAACTCCCTTTAGAATTTATTATAAGACAGTTCTGGTAGTAATAAATTCCCTCAGCTTTTGTTTGGGAAAGTCTTTGTCTTTCCCTAATTTCTGAAATATAACTTTGCTGGATATGGTATTCTCGGTTAATAGACATTGCCTCCCCACACTCCCATTAGCCCTCAGAGTAAATCATCCCACATCTTCCTGATGAGAAGTCTGCTGTCAGGCATTCTCTCACACTCTCGCTCTCTCTCTCTCCCTCTCTCTCTCTCTCTTTTTGCTTATCTTCTCTCACTGTTTTCAGAATTTGTTGTTTGTCTTTGACTCTTGAGAGCTTGATTATAATATGCCTTGTGGGAATTTTTATTTGGATTGTATCTGGCTGACAATCTTTGACCTTCTTGTATCTAGATATTTTTATCTTTCTTCAAGTTTGAGAAACATAAATTATTAGTTCTTTGAATGAGCTTTCTGTCTCTTGTCTTTCTCACTTTCTTACTTAACCCCAATAACTTGAGTATTTACTTTTTGGTGTTGTCTCCTAGATCGTAAAAGGTTTGTTGTTCTTTTTTTATTTCTTCACAATGTTTTGTTTTCTTCTTTCACTGTGTACCTTCAAATAGTCTGTCTCTGAGCTCACTGATTCTTTCTCCTGTTTGATAATTTCTGCTGTTGATGCTCTATTGCATTTTTAAATTTTATTCATTGGATTTTTGGCTACAGGATTTATACTTAATTTTTTATGAATATTTTAATCTCAGATAAATTTCTGAATCGATTTTCTGTGTTTTCTTGAAGTTCATTGAGCTTCCTTATAACAGTTATTTTGAATTATCTGTCTGAGAGATCACCCATTAGGGTCAGTCTCAGGAACTTTATTTTGTTCATTTGGTTAGGTTATATTTCCTTGAATGTTCTTGATGGAGTTCAGATTAGGTCCCCTTGGAATCTGCAGTGGAATGAAGGCTGAAGAGGTCAGTCTCATTGGCTCATAGGGGCATGTACCACCCAGGATATCTCAACAAAGAGGAAATTGTTTCCTGATTGCAGCAGGAAATACCATAGCTGCGGCTGGGTGCCCTCAGAATCTGCTGTGGGATGGAGTTTTGCAAGCCCATCAGGGAGGCTTAAACAGGCTGTGAGATATGGGTGTCTTCCCCTGGGTCTTTGTACAAGCAGTTCTAAATTGGGACCTCAACTGAGGGGGGTGGGAGCCAAGCCACAGTACAACTTTCAGGTTCACCACTAAGACTAATGTCAGTGAGCAGATGAGTCTTTCCGCCAAGGCACTAGTGTGCATGATTTTTATAGACTTTTTGTCGGATAGTTTGGGTTGCATTATTAAGTCCCCAAAAAAGGCTGTAGCCAAGGCCATTGGAGAATCATTTCTGCCTCTTGAACCCTGGAGCAAGCTTAGTGGATCAGTCACTTGGGTTTTAGTCTGCACTCTCAAATGACCCTCCAGTGGTTCCATGAGGATTTAACAAACTACTACCTGATGCTCCCAAAGACAGACTTTTTGCTGTGGATGAGTATAGAATTTTTGTTGTTGTGGGGAATATGAAAAGGTTACCTTCTAATCCACAATCTTGGTGACATCACTGGTACATGAAATTTCTTTTTCCATCTTTTCATTTGGTGCAGTCTTGTGTCTTTATATATAAGGTGTATCTCATTTTTGCAGCACACAGATTTGTGCAAAAAACCCGTCAATTTTTTTCTTTTATTTAATTTTTTTTTTTTTTGAGTTGGAGTCTCACTCAGTCACCCCAACTGGAGTGCAGTGGCTGCTCCCGGCTACCGTAGCCAGGACCTGCTGTGCTCCCATGATTTTTCTGCCTCAGCTTTCCAAGTAGCTGGAACTACAGGCGAGCGCTACCACACCCGGCTAATTTTTTGATTTATTGTAGAGATGAGGTCTCGCCAAGTTGCCTAGGTGGGTGAACCCGCTGGCTCAGGCAATTCACTCACCTCAGCCTCCCAAAGCGCAGGATTACAGGCTGAGCCACCGAGCCCGGCTAATTTTTATCTTTTAAATTGATTAGTTAAAACATTAATATCTACTGTCCTTACTGATATATTTGAGTTCATATTGGTTATGTTTCTATTTTTTCTGTCCTACCTGATTCATGCTCATGTTTCTTTCTTCTATCTCCTTTTATCAAAATTATTATTCAATTTTTTTCTATTAACTTTTTAGTTATACATTTTCACTATCCTTTTAGTGATTATTCTAAATACTAAAACACACATCTTTGACATATTAATCTCAGATAAATGATTAATTTTACTCATTTTGCAATAGTGTTGAATTTAAATCACTTTTATTTTATTTACAATCCTCTTGCCTTTTTGTATTTTAATCATTAATTTTGTTGTTTCAGTCAATTTTTGTTTTTATTTGCCCATATTTCTATGCTTTACATTATGTTTGATACTTTTCCTCTATTTATATGTTTCCATGTGGAAAGATTTTATTTCTGCCTTCACTATTACTTTTTAAGGTAAGTCTGCTGTTGATGACCTCTTTCAGTTCTTATTTGAGTAGAAACATTTTTATTTATATTTTATTTTGATTTTTGGAGTATATTTCTGACAGCTATAGAATTCTACACTGGCAGTATTTTGTGTGTGTGTGCTTTATAACTATCATTTCAAGTTTTTGTCCTTCTATTATTTCTATGAAGAAATCATCTATCATTCACATTTTTCTTTCTTTTTTATGAACCTTTTTTCCACTCCAGGTGATTTTCGATCTTGATTTTCTTCATATTTGCTATGATATATCTGGGTATGTCTTTTCTTTTGTTTTTCTTGCTCTACACATACTTAAATCTTGGCTAGGACTCTTTTATCTGGTTTAAAAAATTCTTGGTCATTATCTCTTCAAATTTCACTTGTGTTTCATTCTCTCTATATTTCAGACCCAGTAGCATATTAATTTTCTGAAAGAAACAAAATGGTCCTGTTAAGTAGCATCTGCTACTTCTACACTCTCCATGTTGATTTCTAGCTATCAACATTTTAACAAGGATCTTACAAAATATAAGAAAATTACCAGCTGGCTACTAGCTTGTATAAGCAAGCCAATATACAATTGGCTTAACTTTTATATTGAGTATCAAACGTCAGTTATGTGCCTTTTTTGTGTTTTTCATCTAGTTTTCCTGTGCTGCTAGAATGTTTCTATTGACCTATCTTGCAGTTCACTAATATTTTCTCAGTCTCATTAAATCTGATTTTAATTCCATTAAATTTTTAAATTTAATTATTGTATTTTTCTATTCTAGATTTTCTATGTAAGCATTTTTAAAAATGATAATTGAAGTTGTCTGATGGCATTTTGCATCTAATAACTTGTTTTGTTTGAACATATTAATCACAATTATGTTAAAAATCTATGTTGTTATTGTTTAACTCCAGTATTTTCAGCATCTTTGGGTGTATATTAATTATATTTTTTCTATTGGACTTAATTTTTGGTATCCCTGATAATTTTGGTTAAATAACAAACATTTAACATAAAACATTAGAGATGTTTTAAATAGTGTTATCTTCTACCAGAGATGATTAGTCACTCTTTCTTCAGGCAGGCAACTACAGTGAAGTGAAATGCCTTACTCTGATTGAAGAATAGCCATCATGAGACTGGGTTGCAGTCTTTGTTAGGCTCTTCCTCTGGTATGTCACGATTCATTGGTAACTTTACATGTGTTCCAGTCAAGAGTCTGAGAGTTTTTATAACTTCTAATCTTTGGTGGGCATTGAACTATAATTTTTGTTTTCTCAGTCTGATAGCAGTGCTAAAAACTCTGCTCTGTTATTCAGTGCTTTCTTCTTTGCTACTTACCCTCTTGATTTGCACAGTTTAAGTTTTTGGCAAATACCTTGAGGGAAAAACCACCAAGTATTGAGTTTATTTTGTATGGTTTTCCTCTTTCAGAGATTTCTGCCACTTAATTTTTAGCTATGTTGGCATCTCTTCAATGACTTCAATGTCTGCCTATTTTGTATTATATTTGGATTTTTAAATTTTTTTTGGCAGGAGTGTTGGTCTACTTCAAGCTACTCTGTTATGGTCAGACCCAGAAATCCCCTCTAATTTTTGTTTTATGAGAGGCATAGTGACATACAGCAATAACAACTCTAGAATTAGAAAGATTTGTGATCCATTCATGACTCTGTCATTTAATAATTTTGATAACGTGAACCTATTTATTTTCGTGTCTAAATTTGCAAAGTCATATGATTACTGGAGTTGACATTTTAAAAATAAGCAACAAGAATTAATAAATAACGAAATATGATTATTGCTATGAAAAAAATTACAATTCCATATCATTGACATATAACTATTATTTAATGAGATGAGAATGGATAATTTTTTTTTTTTTTTGAGTTGAAGTCTCATTCCGTCACCCAGGCTGGAGTGCAGTGGCACACTCACGGCCACCCCAGCATCGACCTGCTGAGCTCAAGCGATCCTTCTGCCTCAGCCTTCCAAGTAGCTGGAACTACAGGAGCACACTACCACACCTGGCTAATTTTTGATTTATTGTAGAGATGAGGTCTCACCAAGTAGCTCAGGCTGGTCTCAAACCCACGGGCTCAGGCAATCCACTTGCTCCAGCCTCCCAAAATGCTGGGACTACAGGCTGACCCACCGAGCCCTGCTGGATATTTTTATGAAAACAAAATAAGGAAGAAAAGAGGTTTCAAACAAGGCGTAAGTGGAAAGCTGTGTAAGTGTGGTATCACAGAAACTGGGAAAAGAGAATATTGCTAGAGGCACCCAGTTCTATCAAAATCCTACTCTGACATTAAATAAGATGAGGGCAAATAATTGACCACTGGATCTGATGATACACAAATGGTTGGAAATCTTGACTAGAGCAATTTCAATAGATTTTTGTGGACAAAACTAGATAGAAGCGAATTAAAGAATGAATTAGACATAAAGAAAGGGAGACAGCCTGTCGAGACAACTTTTTTAGGAAGTTTACCCCTAAGAGAAAGCAGAAAGTAGAGTATGCTTACAAAATCTCAAGAGTGCTTTGGAGATCTGCCCCTCTCCATTTCATAAACTGTCGAGCTCCCTCAATCAGTGAACCCTTCCTTTTGTTGCTCCATCATATAGCTTTTCTTTCTCTTTTCTTTGGGGCTAGGGGTGCACTTAGTATTACCTTTGTTCAGCCTTTTCAATATTTAACAGAAGGTAACTTTTATTTTAATTTTAAAATAATATTCCAGATTGTGGTTACCTTACATAAATGAAGTGATGTTTAAAATCTTTGGTTTATTTTAACTTTTCAAAATATTATAATAATCTGTCTTAAAGCTGTGTGGTCAGCCTGAAAATTTGTAAGACTCCTATGGCTCAAAAAGATAGATTACAAGTGAAGCAGCACAGTGGAGTAGAAAATCCACAAGATTCTGATCCAGACCAAAGTCCAACCTCTAGGATAATGTTATATCCTAATGCTATAGATTTTATATAGTGCTTTATATAAAGAGGTTTATATACATTTATCCATACAGATATATAAGAAGTATATACAAAGTATATAATTATGTATAAAATTTATAATTTTAAACACAGTTGTTCCTTGATATTCATGAGGGGTTGGTTCCCGGACCTCCCATGGATATAAGAAGCTGCAGATGTTCAAGTCCCTGGTATAAAATTGTGTAGTATTTGCATATAACCTATGCATATCTTCCCATAGACTTTCATACATCTCTAGTTTACCTGTAATACCTAATGCAAAGTAAATTCTATGTAAATAGTTGTTATAATATATGGCTTAAAGAACAGTGACAAGAAAAAAATTTGTACATGTTTAGTACAAATTTCTTTTCTTGAATATTTTTGATCCCTAGTTTATTGAATATGTAGATGCAGAAACTATGGATACAGAGGGCCAACAGTATATATCTTTATTTAATACTATTGAATTATATTTAGATATGTGTGTGTTCACATAAGTATATTTATATCTATATCTTATCTGTATACCTATCTCCTTACAGATCTTTTAAGATGCCTTGATGAAATAAATATTCAAATATTGACCATGCAAAATATATTAATTTTTCTTTTTTCCTCAGCTTTCCATCTCCTTAACCTGATCAGTAATATAGCTTTGAAAAATATATATATATATATTTTCTTGTCCAAGTTTCACTTGTAATTGACAGTGTCTCTTGCTATTGGCAACTCATCTTTTCTATCTTCTAGGCATAATTCCATAAAATAAAATAATCAATTTTGCACCATCCTGAGTCATCATGAAGCTATTTTTGAAACTATTTTTTTTCTTTTTGAGTTGGAGTCTCACTCCTTCGCCTAGGCTGGAGTGCAGTGGCACACTCCTGGCCACCCCAGCGTCAACCTTCTGGGCTCCAGCGATCTTTCCACCTCAGCCTTCCGAGTAGCCCGGAACTACAGACGTGTGCTACCACAGCCGGCTATTTTTTTATTTTATTGCAGAGACGAGGTCACACCAAGTTGCCCGGGCTGGTCTGGAACCAGCAGGCTCAGGCAATCCACTCGCCTCGGCCTCCCAAAGTGCTGGGATTACAGACAGCCACCGAGTCCAGCCTTTCCTTTCTTTTTATAGGCTATTTTGTGACTCTGCAGTTCTAAAATTTATTTGTCTATCACCACTGCTGATATTGTCTATAACCATTGCATAGAACCACACTTCTCCTCTCACACTCACCTAATTTTTACTTCTCTGCCTTAATTCCATCCAACTGCTGCCAAATCACTCTGTATTTTCATATTATCTTCTGATTTCCTGGCTGCTCAGTCTTTTAAAAATATTTCTAATTTAAAATGTTCTGCTCTCAATTCTCATGTAAAGGACAGACCACATGATCTGTAGGGTCCAGAGAAACATGAATATAGGGCCCCTTGTTCAAAAGGCAGGAAAGCAGTGCAATTAAGAATAAAAAACAATAAAGATTATCTTTTTAAAACATCGTATTTCTCATAAAATCTAATTAGGAACTTATGACACATCTTATCACAACATAACGGAACATAAGAAGAACGAGGAAGCTGCCTAGTGCTGCCTCCACACAGAGCCTCTCCTCTCTCCTGAGGCCCCCATGAGGAACCAGCACTGTTGTGTGCTGGGCAGTCAAGCCAACCACCTGCTGTGCATGCTGTCTGCTGCCCCACTGTGTATACCCAGCAAAGCTCCTCTGCTCCAATGCAGGCTCCAGTGTCCCATCAGACTTCACTTACAAATCACATGTGCAAAGATAAAATCAAGAATTTCAAGTTGGTTACAGCAGAACATTAAATCAAGTGCAGAGCCCTTCTGAGAAGAGGCCCCATATGACTGTCCTGGTTACTAGCCTCTGAAGCCAGTCTGCTCTACTGTTGCAGGCTCCCATGAGTGTTGGGAAAATCCATGTTATGCACAGAACAGACAGATCCTAGACTAATATACCTTTCTTTATGAATTTCAAATTAGACTTAAAGAGAGATCCAGAACCCATGAAAGCACAGACTCTTTTTAGTAAAGTGCCCTTGAGTTTGGAACATTTGTTTTCTGTACCTCGATTTTTTTATATGCAAAATGAATGTTTTCTTCTCTGATGAAAAAGTGACAGGTGGTGAATGAGACACAAAGATGAATGAGACATAGTCTCTACCTGTAAGAACTTCTTAATCTCTCAATGAAATTCATACCTTTCCACATGCCTATTTCTTTCCTGATATAAAATGGGAGGCATCACAGAAAAAAACAATCCTTTATTTGAATCCAGTTGGATAAAAACCAGTTTTCCAAGTACACAAGGAAAAGAAAGAGCATTTTCTGGTAGTCTGTGTATAAGCACAGAGGTGAAAATTCAAGCTACACTGTAGTAACTGTCATAGTTAGGAAATTTGGAACAGGTAGCAGAGGGACTAGAAAGAAGTAATTGCAGATGCAGTGGCCAGGTCACAGGGCCTTGTGGTCTCCTGAGGAATTTTGGACTGAATCTCAGGAGGTCTTGGAGAGGCTTTTAAGCAGAGGAAGGCCATGGGCACTTAGTCCTGTTAGAAAAACCACTGTGCCAACAAAAGAGAGAATGCAAATCTAGCAATGAGGAGATTAGGAATACAGGGAAAATGCAGATTTAGGGTTTGTTATGGCTAATTTTAGGTCTGAAGTACTTGGTAAGATTAAGAGATACCCAGCTAGCTGGTAAAGCATTATTTCTGGATATGTCTGTGAGGGTGTGTCTGAAAGAGATTGACAAATCAGTGTACTGAGAAATGAAGATCTACCCTCACTCAGAGTGGGTGGGCATCATCCAATCGACCGAGTGTCCAGATGAAAGGGGAATTCTCTCTCTCTTTTCTAGAGTTATCCTTCTCTCCAGGTTCTCTGGCCTTTGGACTCCAGGACTTGCAGCAGTGGCTCCCCGAGTTCTAATGCCTTCAGCCTCAAACGGGGAGTTACACCATTGGCTTCCCTGAGGCCTTTGGACTGAGCCACACTACTGGCTTCCCTGGTCCTCCAGTTTGCAGATGACCTGTGGTGAGACTTCTCAACCTCCATAAATGCATGATCCAATTCCCCTAATCAATCCTCTCTCATGTATCTGTAGATCTGTCTCTTTTTGGTTCTGTATCTCTGGAGAACCCTGGCTAATACAGGGGGGAAAAGGAGAGTTCCAATTTAGACATGTATCAATAGTATATCAGAGTAGATATACTATTGGAATACAGGCCAGGAGCTCAGGAGGACAATCAGGAGTGAGTATGTAGAATTAAGAGCTGTCAGAATATGGATGTGCAGATTATGAAGGGTCAGTGTAATGGGTGAAACCAGAGAAGATGATCAAGGGTGGAATGCAGAAAAGTCAAATGTTTAGAGATGGACAAAAGAAGAGAAACCTGAAAAGATCACTGAGAAGGAGATGGGGGAAGGAGGAATGAGGAGAAAAAGAGAAGATGAGAGAAAAGAGGACTCTGAAGCTATTTTCTGGACAAAAGAAGTAAGCAACAACGATTGATGTAGTGCCCCTTTTCTCTGCAGTGGATGGGGAGCAGAGATGCTAGGGAGAGGAGATGAGGCAGCTGGACTGAACCTCACTGAGCACATGCCACATTCCAGGTGCCCCTTCTACCTTCCATGTACAATCCAAGGTGGGTACCATCAGTAGCCTTCCAGGGTGGGTACCATCATGCCAATTTGAAGACACTGAGGGGCAGAAATATTCATATGCTCATTCAAGTTCCACCCTGATGAAAGACTCAATAAGAATTCTAGCTGCACAATTATGTAAAGGGATGTGGCTGTTGTACTCCATGTCACACTGCCCAACTCCTTACATAAGCCAACTGTGGCCAAGGATCAGCTGCAGTGCAAGCCTCTGGGACACTTCCCTCTGCCCTGCCCTCAGCTCATACTGACATGAAGAGCCTGGACTGAGGCAAAACTGAGAGAGGCCAAAGGTCCAGACCCTGCAGCCTGACTTCCAGGATTTAAATCCTAGCCTTACCAAAACTCACCTGCTACAGATCCTTAGAGGTGGGGTTGTCAGTTTATATATACATTTCATATGTGCATACACAAAATGTTAGTACATTATTACATTTGTATCAGTGCGTATAAATTTATTTAAATCTCACAACACATATATTATGAAAGAACAATCATCCAAAGTTACAATGAGGAAACAGAAACATACAAAGGTAAGGAACTTGCTGAAAGTCAGATGTTTGCTCATATCACCGTCCCAGTCAGAGCCCTGCAGAACCCACAATCTCTCTCATCCATGATTGAAGCCCACTCTCATCACAATGACCCAGGACTCAGATCTTGTTCATCTCCCCCACAAGGCTGAGTAGGGCCCTGTTCATATTGACGCCAACACCAGGTGCGGGGCCTGACCCTCACCAAGGATTCTCTACATATATGTTATGAACAAACCAATGAGGGAAAACAATATTAAGGTCACAAGCTGAACCAGTTTGTTTTTCAATCCCAATAGGGAGTTTTTTTTTTTTTCCCCAAGGAGATAACCCCAGCTGCAGAATTTCCCCCAACTTTGTACAGTGTTGCACAATTTGTTGTTTTTGTTGTTGAGGAATTCCTGCCCTCTGACCCAGGCCTGGACAGACTGTGGCACTTTGGGCAAATGACTGAAACCTCTGTAAGTCTCAGCTTCAAACTTATGATGTAGCCTTTTGAACAAAAGTTGAAGTTGTGGTAGAGGACTTTTTGTTTTTAACTCCAGGGCGCCAACTGCATACATTGATTTTTCCAACAGCATCAGAGTCCTTCTTACTGGGGGCACTTTGTTCCTCTTTGCCTCTTCTTGAAGTTCCTAATACTTTAAACTTAGGAACAGAGATGTGAACTGGACAGTAGCTCACCAAATTTGCAGAGGCCCATTGGGGAATTTCTTTGAAACATCAGTCTCTAAAAAAGCAAAGCTGCCCATGAGGATTGGGCTTTTTCTGAATCCCTCGTCAGCCCTCTACTCCAGAGATAACTCTACCAGACTTGGGAAGCCCTGTCAGCAGAGTGATAGAGTTCCCCCAAGTCTCTGTGTTTGGGCTTTTGTGGTCCTTTTCTGGCTGTGATTTCCCAAGGCTCAGTTTGTAATTGTGGTCTCTGCACTCCCTGCCTGGACCATCCCACTGTGGGTGGTCAGTGGGAATACCTGGTTCTTCTCAAGTTGCAAATTCTTTGGGCTAATATTCTAGTGCAGCATCTTCAAGACTCCAACGAAAATGGTCATTGTCTCTTACTCTGCCAGCTGGAAAGCACGATAATTCATTCTGTAAGCATTTATTGAACGATATGAAGACAAAACGATGGACTTGGGGAGCACACTAACCCAGGATACTTTACTTACTAATTGTGGCTTTGAAAAAACTTTTCCGGCCGGGCTCGGTGGCTCAGCCTGTAATCCCGCGCTTTGGGAGGCCGAGGTGAGTGAATTGCCTGAGCCTGCGGGTTCGAGACCCGCCTGGGCAATTTAGCGAGACCTCATCTCTACAATAAATCAAAAAAATTAGCCGGGTGTGGTAGCGCGCACCTGTAGTTCCAGCTACTTGGAAGGCTGAAGCGGAAGGATCGCCTGAGCCCAGCAGGTCGAAGCTGCGGTGGCCGGGAGCAGCCACTGCACTCCAGTCTGGGCGACTGAGTGAGACTCCAACTCAAAAAAAAAAGAAAAAACTTTTCCGCTTCTTAAGCCGTGCTTTTCTTCATTTGTAAGATGTGAATAATATTTTTCTTCTGGCATTATGTAAAGGTTAAGTGTAATGCAGTAGGATTTCCTAAGAGAGAGTCTGACACATGGATGAGAATTGATAAATGGCCGCTGGTACTTTTTCAGTAAGTAAATACAGTAAATGGACTAGAGCAACAAGGTGTTGGGAATTACTTTATCTAATCTTCACACTTTATTTTGTCCCTCACAACAGGACGCTGAATCCTATAATCTTTAGACATTTTAATTACTAAAAACATTTTGTCTATTTTTTTCGCATTATGGATATTGAATTATTAGTATTATAATTTGCAAGAGTGCCCCAACTTAGTAGCCTAAAACCTGTTTGTTGCTCAATTCAGGCATAACTGGGCAGATCATTTTGTACGTTATCATTTCAAGGAAATGGAGAGAGGAAAGTGATAACTTGGAGCAAGTTTGCTGGTTCAATATAACAGGTGGAGGTGAATTTGAGCAGCATATAGTGGATTCTCTCTAGATTGGCCCGAACTATGTGGGCTATTCAGTTCTAGACAGAGGAGGATTCAAATAAAAATAAGAGAGCTACTTCACTAAAAACCACATGAGAATTGGAGATTGAGGAAAAACCTTCCTTGGGACTTAACATAATAGCATTGCACCAGTACTGCTCAGAAGTTGTTTTGCCAAATGGAATACATTTTGGGCAGATTTGAGAGCTGGGGGAATATGAAACACTTGACAGTGGAATATAGAAATGATTTCTCCCCACCCATAGCCTTTGATCTGTTTTACAACCCTGTATATTGTGGAAAACTGATAATTATATAAATTATCAGTTTCTTGCCTATAGAAATGCATGTTAACTGTGTTCAGTAGAACGCAACTGGTTGTGTCCCTTTTGCATCTAAGTTAATTTCAACATCTCTACTCTGCCTGTGAATGAGTGATACTTTGATTCTCCTTTGCACAAGCTGAAAGAAACATCTTACTCATTATTTATAAGTAAAATACAATTGTTAAAAGTGTTATTTTAATATTTGTATGGCAGATATGGCTATATCTCCTTAAAAACGTAACATTTTAGCAGTTTGAGAAGTCACCCACTGAGATGCTCAATGGACTCACCTGACCAAGGCAAGTAAAGTGTGTTGCCAGAGAAGTAAGTACACCCTCTGGGTGGCTTCAGCCCAGATGCCTTTTTATTTCACTCACAAAAGTGAATCCCAAATGGTGATAGAAATATAATTGTGTTCAATCGCTTCCTCTCTAGTTTTCTCTCTCTTCTCCCTTCCATTTGTTGTTGTTTTTTGTTTTGTTTTGTTTTTTGTTGTTGTTTTTCATTTATTACTAAATTATTCCACATTAGTAGCAGCAATGGTTGGGAATTTTGTCTGACCATTTTTGTGATCTCTTTAAAATGGATTATAGAAATCTATTTTGTATTGACAAATCATCTGGATTTTAAGTCCATTGTCTGTGTGCGTGTATGTGTTTTTTAATGTCTCTTTTGAATTTAAATCAATTAAGAAATTCATGGTAACCAGGCGGAAGTACTGCTCATTGAAATATAGTGGAAGTCACGTATATTAACTTTGGGGAAAACCAACTCCATTCTTTATTCTCAGTCCCCTTGAGATAGGGCTCAGGAGAACTAGTTTTCCAGAAGGCAGGTTATAAGGCCTGAACCTCACTGACATGATAGAATGCAGTAAGAAGACTGACCAAAGCCAGCTGAGATCAATTAAGACCAAGATGGTGTCTAAAGTAAACTCTGCTTGTCCGTTGTGTTAATAAAACACTAATTATAGTGCATTAGCATGCTTGAAGATGGTCCCACTAGCACATGACAGTTTACAATTACCATAGTAACTTCCAAAAGTAACCTATATGATTTAAAAAGGGGAGGAGTCTTCTATTCCAGGAACTCCTTGCCCCTTTCCTGGAAAACCCATATATAATCCACTCCTTGCTTAGCATATAATCAAGAGCTAGCTATAAAAATGAAACCCCAGTGATGTGTGGCTGCTGTCCTGTCTATAGACCAGCCCAGACTGCTCTGCCTGTGGAATAGCCTGTTCTTTGTCGTTTCCATAAACTTACTTTTATTTTCCAACTGAAACCCCAGTGATGTATGTGGGCAGCTCTGCCTATGGATCTGTTTGTTTAATACATTTATTTTCTGTCTCCTCCATATGACTTGAGCTTGAATTTTTTCCTGAGCAAAGCCAAGAATGCACTTGGCTTCTTGGGCTGAATTCGAGAGGGATTTATAGCTTTTAGGTGTCCTGGCCTTAAACAGAAATTCAGAGACAACTTTTATACATGCTGATGCAGGCTCCCACATGGGAGGAGAAATCAGCTGAGTGTTGTTGAGAGGATGGGGGTCAAGAAGTTGCTGGGTTGAATGAGGGGAGTTGCCTACAGTATCTTCTTTGGTGACTCTTCCAGCTTTGGAATCCCCCAGCCTGTATCACCCCTGCCCCACATCTGTCCCTTATGTCCAAGAATGAATATGTGACTCAGGCCTGACAAGACGCATTTCATCCCCAATGACTGGTCTGATGAACACAAGACCCAACTAGAACCCATAAAGAGCCATGATGCTTTTGCAGAACTCATAGGAGAGAGCAATCACATTTACTGCTGAATTTGTATCTGGGTAAACTCATTCTGAATGTGCTGCAGGCACGTTCCCATCACATGAAACTTGAGAATGAAGAGGCACAGAAGAATAGGACCAAGAGACTGAGGGGAACAATTCTTATAAAATCATCCGAGCCTTTGTATCAACCCGGCTGCCTCACTACAGCTCTAATTTCAGGCTTGTATGATACATGTCAATATATTGTGTTTTCTGTAACTTATACCCAAATAATTTTTCACAACACAAGAGGTTCTCCAGTCTTCTTTGCTAGTGTAGTAAGTATATATTTACTTCTCTATGCCTCAGTTTTCCCTTCTGTAAAAGGGGATTAAACAATGTCTGCTACTTCAAAGATTTCTAAGAAATGAAGCATATTATTTACAAGAAAACAAGAATTTGTTCTATAATGCTTCGGTGAAAGAAAAATTATATAACTTTTTGAAATTAAAATATATCTGACTATATGTCTTCGTTTACTAGGATGGGAAGACATACCCAATATCCGCTGTCACCAAACACTGAATCTGAAGGTGACTTGATCTTGAACTTCTCAGCCTTCAAACTGTGAGAAATAAATTTCTGCTATTTAGAAACTATCTCATTTAATGATATCAGTTTTCTGCTCTATAACTGATACCTAATACTTGGTAATTTGTAGACAATAGAAGTTTATTTGGCTCAAGGATAAGTGTATAGTAATAGCAACTCAAATGGACTAAGACACTGATATTGTGGGATGTCCAAACAGGACGCAAATGTTATGGTACAGATTGTCATTCTCCTATTCCAAAGTATGGGGAGCCAGTGCTGCCCTTGGGCAACCCCCCTCATTCAACTCAACACCTTCTTGGCCCCCAATCTCTCAGCAACACCCAGCTAATTTCCCCTCCCACATGAGAGCCTTTATCAGATTGTGTAAAAGCTGTCTCCAAACTTCTATTTAAGGCCAGGACACCTAAAAGCTATTAACAACCTTCCGGACCAAAAGCCCAGAGTGTTGTGGGCAAGGGAAGGGCAAAATTTTTGCATCCTATGCAGTCTCCTAGAGAGAAGACAGCAATGAGTAACTTGGTAAAGGATCTTGTCCCAGTTGTGAATTATCTAAGGCAAAAAAAATGGGTAGAGCAGGAAACCTCACAGAGGGAAATCATCACCTGTAGTCATTTGTCCATTCACATACCTCCCACACTTAGCAAGAGTAATAATCAACCCTTCTTCAGCCCTCATTCTTTTCAAAAGGGTTAGATCCTGATTCTCAGGGTAGAGGTGAGGAGGCAGCTGCTAATGACCCTGAACTGCCCCTTTGACCTCTCACTGGACATACATACCTGTTGCTGTGACTGCAGAAAAATAATGAACTAATTTCCACTCTGGCATTTAGGAATAATGAAATTTCCTGATGAAAAGGCTTTGTCTTATTCTGTTATATATAACAGAATACTACAGACTAGATAACTTATACACAATAGAAGTTAATATGGCTTATGGTTCTGGAAGTTGGGAAGTCCAAGAGCAAGGCACAGACATCTGGTGAGGGTCATCCCATGGTAGAAGACAAGCAAGCATGCAAGACAGAGAGAAAATTGGGTGGGGACCAATTTTTATCAGGGACCCACTCCTGTGATAACTAACCCACTCTCATGATAATGATATTAATTCATTCATGAAGGAGAAACTCTCATGACCCAATCACCTCTTAAGTGTTGCTTTCACCTTTCAACACTGTTAGTTAGAGTGGGATTAAATTTCCAGCACATGAACTTTGGAGGAAACATTCAAACCATAGTATTTCAGCCTTGTCCCCCCAAATTAATGTCCTTCTTACAATGCAAAATATATTCATTCCATCTCTAATGTTCCAAAAGTCTTGATCTGTTCCTGATTCAAAAGTCTAAAGACCAGAGACTCCTCTAAATCAGACATTGGGTGATACTCAAGACATGATTTTTCCTCTCCAGAATTTCTCTTAATGATCCATTTATGGCAATTCAAGCTTTTTCTAGCCTCCTCTTCCAAATTCTTTCAATCTCTACCTATTACCCAGTTCCAAAGCTGCTTTCAGATTTTCAAGTATTTGTTAGAGCAATAACCTCACTTCTTTGTACTAGTTTTCATGGTCAGTTTTCTGCTTCTATAACAGATATCTAATACTTGGTAATTTTTTTTGATTAGAACTTTTTTTGTTTTTTTTGGTATTTTCATTACCAGATGTAGGAGTGACAACACCCTTAAAAATAGCACTAACTCCCCAGTACATATCCACAAACCCAATATCTATTTGATTGGCTTATATAAATTTCTTCTTTTTATTATAAAGATGTGGGGTACAATTCAGGGTTAGGTATACAAACATTGATTATGAAGGTACCCTTGTTGATAAGGTATGCCCCACCCTCCCCTAGCAGTTTCCCTCAACTGCCAATCCCACCCCCGTACCCCTGACAGTTTCCCATTACTGCCAAATGCTTTCTTATAGTATTATTATTATTTTTTTATTTATTTTAAAATTTTAAAAAATTTTTTATTTTTTATTTTTAATGTAAAAATGTGGGGTACAATTCAGGGTTAGGTATACAATCACTGATCATGCAGGTACCCCTGTTAATGAAGTATGCCACTCCCTGCCCTAGCAGTTTTCCTCAACTGCCAATCCGACCCCCCCAATCTTACAGTATTATAATTGTTCAAGGTCTGCTTATGAGTGAGAGCATATGGAACTCTGTTCTTTGTTTCTGTGATAGATCACTGAGTATGATCGACTCTAACTCCATCCAAGTTGCTACGAAGTCCATATATTTGTCCTTTTTTATGGCTGCATAATATTCCATTGTGTATATGTGCCACATTTTTTTTAACCTGTCCAGCTTCAATGGGCAACATGGTGGGTTCCATGTTTTTGCTATTGTGAACAGAGCTGCAACAAACACTCATGTGCAGGTATCTTTTTTGCAGAATGATTTGAGTTCCTCTGGGTATATTCCCAATTGGGGAATTGC
>CAUYQG010098783.1:0-24392 GCA_963574415.1 Tarsius wallacei
CTTTATTTTATTTTGAAGACGTGGGGTACAAGTCAGGTTTAGGTACATAAGTGATCTATGTATAGGTGAAGTTTGAAGTTTGGGTCTCCCACTGGCCCTCACTTCCCCTGGTTTAGGATCAGGTACCCTTAGTGATGTTATGTTTCCCCCTCCCTCCTTTGGCAGTGTCCTTCCATTGCTGATTCCTCTCTTGTAGTATTGTGATAAATGTTCAGGAACCTTTTATGAGTGAGAACATGTGGTATTCGGTTCTCTGTTTCTGCGATAGATCACAGAGTATGATAAACTCTAAATTCTTCCAAGTTGCTGTGAAGTCCATCATTTTGTCCTTCTTTATGACTGTGTAATATTCCATCATGTATATGTACCACAAATTTTTATCCAGTCCACTTTCAATGGGCAGCACAGTTGGTTCCATGTTTGTTTTTGCTATTGTGAATAGTGCTGCAATAAACATGCAGGTGCAGGTATCTTTTTTATAGAACGATTTGAGTTCCTCTGGGTATATTCCCAGAAGGGAGATTGTTGGGTCATATGGAAGTTCAGTTTCTAGATGTTTTAAAAATCACCACACTGTTTTCCATAGATGTTGAACTAGTTTACACTCCCACCAACAGTGTAGAAGCACTCTTGAAAGCAACTCTTTAGTGGTCAAATTTCTGATCTGTGAAAGAAACTATTTGGGGTCAGCTGGGCCTTCTGGCTTCTTTTTATCACCCTGCCTTTGACAGGCTCCAGGGATATCACTTCAGAAACAAATAAATTATCATACCTATGACAGGCTCCAAGGATATGGCTTCAGAAACTGTTCCCACTGTCTGCTAGACATATTTGCCCTTGGATTTCATACAGGTATGTCAAGTCTAAAAGGTACCAAACCTAATACCTAATCTCTTTCTTCACAAACCCCAAGTCTTTCACATTTATCTTCTTTTCTCCTGTCTCCTTGTCTTGGATAATGTCAGGTCTTGGATAGTAGGTCATTCCTATTTCAAAGGTAAAGAGACTGAAGCATAAGATCAGACAGCTAGTGAGCCACAGATTCAGGACTCAAACCCAAGGAGTCTGACTTCAGAGTCTGTATGTTTAACCTCTATAAGTCAAAGCTCATGATCCACCTACCTGATCTACCTGGCCACCCTCACCAACACATAAAGTCATCTTTTGCTGCTTCTTCTACTTTCCTCTTACCAAGCAGTTGCTAATTTTGTCAGTCCAACAACCTAAACACCTCTCAAATTTATCTTCTTTTAGTCCTCACTAAACATGCCAGAAGCAGTGCTTGCCTGGATGGTCACTACTCTTTAACCTGCACCACACAGCCCCCTGGAATTCTCTTGTTAAAACGCAGATGGGAGCCCCACCATTTCTCCTCACAAACAGTTCTGTAATTTTTCCATTTGCTGTGGAATAAAGCAAACCACCCCCACCACCCCCAGCATAATGTTCAAGACCTTTCATCATCTAGCACCATCTCACCTTTACAGCTACGACTTCTGCTGCTCCTCCCAACATATCCCAGCCACCATTTACTACATACTTCTCTCTGTGCCTCTATCCTTGCCGGTTCCTCTGCCTGGAGTGCTCTTTTCTCCATGTTTTTTGTTTGAGAATTGTTCTTATGAAAAGCAATAAAAACAATGGTGATTTCTGAATGCTTGTTATATGCCTAGTATTAAATATTATGCATGTGTTATCCCATTTAATTCTCAGAAAAATGGAATAACTTGCCTGAGTTAAAATGACTAGGAAGTGGTTGATCCAGAATTTGAACTCTGTTCTGATGTCAAAGCTCATGATCCAACAGTGTTGGTGAAGTTTTCTCTGACTCCTCATCATAACTGCTTTTTTTCTTTGTGTTCCAAAGGCAGGTTTTTGGTTTGTTTTTGTTTTTAAGTAGAGTTCTTACTCTGTCATCCAGGCTGGAGTATAGAGGCACAATCACTGCTCACCACAGTCTTGACCTTCTGGGCTCAGGTGATCCTTCTGCCTCAGTCTTCTGAGTAGCTGGGACTACAGATGCACACAATCACGCCTAGCTAATTTTTTTTTTCCCCTTTGGGTAGAGATGAGGTTCTTCTTATGTTGCCCAGGCTAGGTTGGGCTCAAGCTCCCACCTCGACCTTCCAAAAGGCTAGGATTACAGGCATGAACCACTGTGCCTGGCCCAGGTTTTTATTTTTTAAGTTCACTGTATAGAAGCAGTTTTATTATAGAGGTAACAATACAGACTCTGAAGTCAGACTCCTTGGGTTTGAGTCCTGAGTCTGTGGCTCGCTACCTACGTCTCTTTACCTTTGAAATGGGAATGTTGTTAGTACCTACCTCATAAGATTGTTGTGAGGATTGGTGAGTTAGCCAATGTAAAGAGTTTAGCATAGCACCTGTTATGTAGCTCTGGTCCCACAGACACATCCTGTCCTTTGTTTTGTCTATGTTCTATGTCCCTTCCTACATTGTGGCCCCTGAGAGGAGACAGATCTCCTTCATTCATCTTCCAATTCTCTTGCACCCAGCACAACAGACCTTTCACTAGATTGAGTTCTTCATAAATGTCTGTCAAACTGAATTTGTAAATCTTTGGGTGTTTGTGCCAGATAATGAGACATTTCCAAGTTCATGATCTATGCTGTGCTTCAATTACCTATGAATCTTTTAAAGAAAGTGGTTACTGAATCAGACTGGCCACCCAACAGCTTCTGCCCTATTTTTAAAAATTCAAACCCTGTGTTGTACCCCACACTTTTAAAATTAAAAAAAAAAAAAAGTTTCTCTGTGTTAGAGAATGCTCCTATAAGATTCATTGAAAAAAAAATTCGGGTCAAACATTTAACATTTCTTGGAGATAGGAACATTTCAAATCTTCTCTTCTAGCTAAATGTTTGAGGTGATGGATATCCTAAATACCCTGATTTGATCATTGTATGCAGGTATCAAAATGTTACATGTACCCCATAAATATATGTAAAATTATTATGTAGCAATGAAAATATATATGTGTATTTGAGTCATAAAAATATATATATATTTGAATCATGAAAAAATATATATTTATATATTTGAGTCAGAGTCTTACTCTGGCACCCAGACTAGAGTGTAGTGGCACGATCATGGCCACTGCTGCCTCGATCTGCAGGGCTCAGGTGATCCTTCCACCTCAGCCCTCCAAATAGCTGGAACTACAGCCACGTAACAGCCCAGCTAACTTTTTGATATTTATTGTAGAGATGAGGTCTCGCCAAGAGCCCAGGCTGGTTTTGAATCCCTGGGCTCAGGCAATCCTCTCATCTCTGCTTCCCAAAGTGCTGGGATCACAGGTATGAGCCACCGCACCTGACCTATAACTTAAAAAAAACCCAGGTCATTGCTACTCTGCTTCTGAGAACAGGAAGCCTTTTACCTTTAAGCCTTTCCCTTTCCCAGTCTCCCTCACTTGTGAGATGAAGACTTTCCTTGCAAGGAGGAAAGGCACACCTGTCACAAGTTTCAAGACTTCTCAGACACCGCTGGAGGTGTTCAGCTGGAGGTAAACATAAAGCCTGCCCTCCTTTTCCCCTCCAGTGAACATTGACCGAGGTCTAGTGCTTTGGGTTTCACTTCTAACCACAGGCCACAGCGTACCAGTGAAGGAAGAAGGCTCCAGGCCCAAAAGAGGCCTCAAACGTATCAGGGGAGAATTGAGGATTCCTGGGAGGGCACTGGCTCAAGTTACATCTCATTATTCCACTGCCCTTGTGCTTGTTTACTTACATTTCTGCCTGGCTTACTAGGTGAGGCTGCAGGATGGAGCAGGAAGAGGTTTCAGGGAAGAGTGAACATGGTAGAAAAGGAAATATTTGACTAGCGGTTAACATGTCCCCTGGGGCTTTTTTGATTTGGATATTGTAAAAGTGCACAGTGTAATTATTAAGCACTCCCAGGAGGGAGAGTGTGTCTGTACAGAGTTGTGACTTTGTTTCTGATGACTTGCAGCTGCTGTGCATAATGTAGACTAAACCAAATGGGGCATAGAGGAGAAACAGCATTCACAAGACCAGAGTGGCGGTGCTCACTCCCATGGCAGAGTGCTAAACTCATCATCTTCACTACACCTGTGCTTTTTCCTGTCCTATACCTCATCTAACACCTGCAAGTTACTTAGGCTATAACTTGAAGTCAGCCTACAATTCCCTCTCTCTGTCTTCAGATCTTGTCCACTTTTCTTCCTAAAGTTCTTTCAAATCAATTTCCTTCTTTCTACCTCCACTGGCCCTGCCTTTGGGACCTCATCATGTCTTCTTGGATTATATTTTCCTTTTGGGTCTCTCAGCCTCAAGTCTTAAGCCTCTCATTCCATTTTCCATGTTACTGTCCAAGAGATTTTTCTAAACTAGCTTAAAACCCATCTGTGGCTCTCCATGGCATTCTTGATCAAGTGTGCTTCCTGAAGCCTGGCTTGTGAGGCTCTTCAGGTTCTGTCACCTCTACATTTGTAATCTTTGCATGCTATGGTGCTGAACCCTCAAAGACCCCCAAAAGGGAAGGCGTTGTGTCCAATAGGCTGAAGAAATGACTGAGAGATAATAGATGAAGGATGAGACATGGCTTTATTCAGGAACTTATGTACAGGGAAGGTGGTCCAGAAATGGCCTACTGGACAGGAAAAAAAAATGCTGCCAACTGCAAAAGGCATATAGGTTATATAGTATTTTACATAGGTCGGAGTGCGGGATTAAGCATTTGAAAAGGACAGGGTTCCTAGTGTGCAGGTGTAATGTGAGAACGCACTTATACATATATTGCCTGTATACAGAATAACAGCTATTTTTCTCCAGGGCTGAGATTTTTTTATATTATAATGAACTAAAGGTGAACTAAATGTAACCAAAAGTTATGGGCATTGATCCAGGCCTGCCCAATCTGGTTGTGGGGACTGGCATACAACATCCAGTATGCATAACTGCAAGATGTTGTCAGCAAGCATGGGGAACGCTTCACCTATGGCCTCAGCATGACCTGCATGCCCAGGAGCCTGAGGGGAAGGGGACATCCTGAGTTGGCTACCCCCAGGACTCCCTCCAGGCTCTAACTCCCTGCTTGGGGCCATATCCTGGGTATGCTCATGTTGTCACTGGTATCACCTGTATCCAGGGTGTACTCATGTTGTCACTCTACACATGCAATTCCCAGAACATGCAGTATTTGCTCTCCCAAACCCTGAAGACTTCTGTGCTTGCCCCTCCTTCTGCCCAGAAACCCTACCTTCGCCATGGCTTCCCTCCTTCTCCCTTCCTCCTCTTCAGGTTAAATGAGCTTTCCCTCACCTATACACCATACCTCTCTTTATCACAGGCTGCACTGAATCTCTTAACTGGATAGAAGAATAAATTGCTTCCCGGCACCTAGCTTCGGCGTACAATAGTTGCTCAATAAATATTTGATAAATGAATAAATGAACTCTACTAGTCATATTAGAGTTTAATTACAGTTCAGGGAAGGGGCCTTGTAATAGCTGGTTCTGAAATAAGGAAATACAACAGTCATTTCAATTATGTTGTAAGATGGGTAAAATTTCACACTTCAAAAAGGATTGTGAAGTTTTGTGTTTTTTTAAGCTAAAGTGACTAAACCTACTTTAAAAGCTGATCTAAAAGACCTCCTCTCTAGACTTCATGAAACACTGTAATTGCCAGCTTTGGTTGAACTGAGTAGTTTAGGAATACCACGCAAGTGTTTCCAGAAATGTTAAACCTTGCTGCTTTGAAAAATGTCATTCCAAGCCGGGCTCGGTGGCTCAGCCTGTAATCCCGCGCTTTGGGAGGCTGAGGTGAGTGGATTGCCTGAGCCCGCGGGTTCGAGTCCCGCCTGGGCAACTTGGCTAGCTCTCATCTCTATAACAAATCAAAAAATTAGCCGGGCGTGGTAGCGCCCACCTGTAGTTCCAGCTACTTGGAAGGCTGAGGCGGAAGGATCGCCGGAGCCCAGCAGGTCGAGGCTGCTGTGGCCAGGAGCGGCCACTGCCCTCCAGTCTGGGCAACAAGAAAGAAAAACGTCATTCCAAGGCCACAGTTAGATATATATCCTGCTCAGAAGAGGTGTGAGAAGTGGGCAGGTGAACTGTGAAATGAAATCTGCCTAATGAAGGCCAAGACCAGCACACATAAGGAACTAGTTGCAGTAAAACAACACGGGGTGACGCCAAAGAAATAGACAACATTAACACAAAGGGGCCTACTATATAGTACATCTCCGCCAAACATAAAGGAGGCACCTTCTTTCCACACAGCAACTTGAAAATGTAATGGGTTGCCTTGTGAGGTAGTGAGCCTCTTACTTCAGGTGTCTCATTCAGCCGCATGCCGACAGCTGGGCTCAGGTCCAGCCAGGACGAATCCAGAAGAAAGGGGCACAGGAGACTGGGCTAAGGCTCCCTTTGACTCTTCGAACGTAGATTTTTCCGAGCCAATTGACTTTTACGAGTTCTTCGACTGTTTCGAACCTTTTGATTCTTGGTTCTAAGTGTTAAAGCGCGGCTGAGAAAAGCTGCAACAAAGATGGGAAGGGAGCTAGTTACAAGTACTCCGAGAAAAGGGAGTAACAATTTAGGGAAGAAGCCATAAAGAAGAGACGGAGCGAGCAGAGGAGAAGCAGAGCAAACGCAGAAGAGGAAGAGAGGAACCACAGTGAAGGAAGAGAGTGACCAAACTCGCCCGGGACGGGAGGAGGAAGGCACGCACAGACGGAATCGGCTGCTTTAAGGACGGCCCCGCCCCCTGGTGTGACGCCATAGCAGGCCCGCTTGCGATTGGCTGCGGCCGGAGGGCGGGATGGGGTTGCTAGGCGCGGAGGGGATCCGGCGGGCCCCGGCCGCCCGGAGCGCGGAGCTGCGGGAGCGGAGCCCGGGTTAGCGGCGCTGCTGGAAGATGGCGAGCGGCTCGGACGCGCGGCCGCCCTGGCGGCGGGGGCGCCTCCCGCTGCTCTTCTGCCTGCTGCTACTGAGGAGCCCGGCCCGGGCGGCGCATATCAAGAAGGCGGAGGCGACGACGACGACGACGAGCGCGGGCGCCGAGGCGGCCGAGGGCCAGTTCGAGCGCTACTACCACGAAGAGGAGTTGGGCTCGGCGCTGAGGGAGGCGGCGGCCGCGGGGCCCCCGGGCCTGGCGCGCCTCTTCAGCATCGGCCGCTCGGTGGAGGGCCGGCCGCTGTGGGTGCTGCGCCTCACGGCCGGCCTGGGGGCGCTGGTCTCCGAAGGCGACGCGGGGCCCGACGCTGCGGGGCCCGACGCTGCGGGGCCGCTCCTGCCCGGCCGGCCGCAGGTGAAGCTGGTGGGCAACATGCACGGAGACGAGACCGTGTCGCGCCAGGTGCTGGTGTACCTGGCCCGCGAGCTGGCGGCCGGCTACCGCCGCGGGGACCCGCGCCTCGTCCGCCTGCTCAACACCACCGACGTGTACTTGCTGCCCAGCCTCAACCCCGACGGCTTCGAGCGCGCCCGCGAGGGTGACTGTGGCCTCGGCGACGGCGGCCCGCCCGGGGCCAGCGGCCGCGACAACAGCCGCGGCCGCGACCTCAACCGCAGCTTCCCCGACCAGTTCAGCACCAGCGAGCCCCCCGCCCTGGACGAGGTGCCTGAGGTGCGCGCCCTCATCGAGTGGATCCGCAGGAACAAGTGAGTGTCGCCCACCTCCTGCCCCCTGTCCACGTGAGCTGCTCCAAGGACAGGGGCTCGTTCCGGCACCCAGTAAGACAATGCTCGCATAGAGGGTGGCGATAGTGAGGGTGGAGGAGACACCCTAGAACAGGGACAGGGCCCAGGCCGTGCTGTCTCCTGTCCCGCTAATTGTCAAGGAAGCACTGCTTGGAGACTGTCGTGTGTTCAAGGGATGGCCGAGGGGAGGCTCCTTTCTGGCATTCTGGTCCCCATTCTCACAGGACCGTGGAATAAGAGCAAGGGCAGAGATCTTAAGGATAACGTAGGTCAACTCACTCATTTGATAGATAAGCTGTCAATGTTGTTATCTTTACTGTAGTCACTGCGCGAAGCTCTTACCACGACTGCATTATCTCTCTTTATGTTGGCCGCAACCTGATGACAGAGGCACCATGAATATCCCCGTTTTGCATGCGGGGAAATTGAGGGTCAGATTGGTTGACTAGTTTACATAATAAGGAGCATGGCTGAGACTTAGACTCAGGCTCTCTGGTTCCTAGTCAGTGCCCTAAACAGCCACGGAGGGAGGCTGTAGCCCAGGAGTGGTAAAGGACACCCCTGAGCCCTCCTCTTGGTGATTTGACAGAAGCTGGTTCTCCTCCAGTCTTTCTCTCTGACTCAGCTAAGGAGCATATGGACTTGGCTGGAGAACTTGTACAGATCTGTGAGCTGCTTCATTTTAGACTGAAGGATTTCTGATGCCATTTGTGCACCTTACTAGTGGACCTGGGCAGAATGTCTAATTGTCACACTTCATACACACCTTGAGTGTCAGGAAGCACTGTGCCAAGATTTTAAAAATTAAAAAGTAGAAGCATGAGGACCTCAAGAAATTCGTATACCAGAGAATGTTATAAATATTTATGAGATGTGTTTATGTACCCATTTAAACTTTGGGAAAATTGCTCCCACTGGCAAAATGTGTGTGGGCTGCAATAATATGGACCGTCTCTATCTCTGTGGAAGAGATAGAAATTGAGCTGAGTCTTGAGAGATGGGTAGGATTTTCAGCAAAAAGGAGGAAAGGAATATCAGAAAAGGGAACTTACTCCAGATGGCATAGTGTCTGAAGTGAGCATGCACCTCTTCTCCTTGTTAAGCTTCAGCTTTGCCAGCACATTCCCATTTTTGTGTCTTCATAAGACTTTTGAAGGAATAGTTCATCGTTCCATCTTGGTTTAAGGAAGATTTCTGAATGACAGGTAGGAGAAAGGTAATAATGAACAAAGATGTTTCTCTGAGGGACTTGGAATTATTTCTTCTGCAAGGTTTCAGTCTGTATATACAATAGATCCACAAAGTTCGTGAGCTTTAAGACAATTCTAGAGTCTTTTCAACTTCCACCTTTCACTTTACTCCTCTTTATAAGATCCCTTATAGATATTTAATTTCATATAGAGGCTTTCTGGGAATTTTTTTAAAAAGATGATCATGTCACAACCTCTGGACATCTGTGTAGGAAATATGACTTTGACATACACTTATTGACAGAGCTTTGATGGCCAGGGCTTTTCTGATATAGTATATCAAATGCACTGTGTTTGCATTGCTTAAATGTTAAAATGCCCTGTCATGACCCTTGGAGAGATGTAAATTCTGTGGTTAGATTTTTCTCTTCAGTAATAGTTCTGCTGTGATCAAAAATGAAAATGAGCTTTCTCTTGGCATAAGTCACCTTGAGGCTAGAGAGTCATTTTGTTCAGTGGCTATGGACTATCCCAGTTGTACCTAACCATTTTTCAAACATGTAACTCTAATTAATCCAAAGAGAAAGTAGGTGACTATATAGGGTGAAGAGTACATTCATCCATCCGCAGTCTTCAAAAATTAACTCAAAATGCGTATTGTTTATTAATCAATAACAAAGGATACTGATATGTGGATAAAATAAAAACACAAGTTCACAATTTAAGATTGATGCCTAAATATAGAGTCATCTTTATGGTTAGCGTGTTTTAAAAAGACAACCGCCGGGCTCGGTGGCTCAACCTGTAATCTCAGCACTTTGGGAGGCCGAGGCGAGTGGATTGCCTGAGCCCACGGGTTCGAGACCCACCTGGGCAACTTGACGAGACCTGGTCTCTACAATAAATAGAAAACTAGCTGGGCGTGGTAGCGTGCGCCTGTGGTTCCGGCTACTTGGAAGGCTGAGGCGGAAGGATCGCCGGAGTCCAGGAAGTTGAGGTTGCGGTGGTCGGGAGCCTGCCCACTGCACGCTAGTCTGGGCAACAGAGTGAAACTCCAACTCCAAAAAATTAAATTAAATTAAATTAAAATTAAAAAACCCCCCCAAAAAACCCAAACATTAATCTGTATGGGAAAATTACCTTTCTCGGTGTATTTTGTGATGTAAATCATTTGAGTAATTTCTTAATATACTATTCACCTAGTCATATTAGAAATAGACTTTTGTTGTTATTTTGAGTATAAAATTTTAAGACTTAATTTCCCCAGTCTTAGGAAAGTTAAGTTTATCTTCTTTGTTTTACTTTATACTTCATCCAATGGATGTTGAAACACAAATACTTAGGGAATTATAAAAAATGTTAACTCCATCAGTAAAATAAAGATTTTTATATTTGACTCCTATATTTTTGGCACACTGTGCTGCTTTAAGTAAATATACCTGCTTAGATTTTAATAGGAGATTAGCATATAAATGATATTTTGGTATGTTTGTGAAAAGCATTATCATAGTGTTGGGAGTAGGTGCAGATTATTTTTTTGGGAGCAGGGCTTGTGTATATGTATCTACGGTTTTCTGAATCATTGAATTTAGTTTGTCAGATATCAACTTCTCTTAATTTCTTTCAGGTTATCTGCAGGATTATATAGAGAGCATTACAGCATTAATTTAGAGATTAACTTTTTTAATATTTATAGACTCTTGTTTATAATGTATTTATCATCTACTTTAAATTTTATGCAAGGAATGATATATGATACTGAAGTCAAGTATAAGAAACACTCTCCAGAATTTATTTGAATGGAAACCATAAAATACCTTTCAAATAAGATTGGAGTTGATGTGCATAGTTGGTCGGACAAAAACTCAGGGCAGTAATTTTATAGTCTTTGTAAGAGGTATCACTTTCTCTTGAAATCTTCAAGTGTCAAATAAAATGAAAAACACCATTTAGTAGAGAATCTTGGATTTTAAAGTTTTAATTAAAAATATATATTTAAAGCAGCATGATTCACTTATCCAGAATATTCAGTTATCTATTTTATTGTACTAGTATATGAATGCCAGGAGGGCATTTGTTTGTTTGTTTTGTTCACTAATGTATATCTCTAGTGCCTAAAGCAATGTTTGGCACATAGTTGACACTCAAGAAATATTTGTTGCTGAATGGATTGCCTGATCTGGGCCTGCCTTCTTATAACTTTCCCAAAGTCAGAGGAGGAAAAATGCTTAAATTATTTTAGAAATATGAACCAGAATGTAAACTGTGAATACCTTAGCTATATGGGAGAGATGGGTAGGGTGGGGTTAGAAAGTTAGAACGTGTACTTACTTTTTGTTTTTGTATCATTCTGTTACCCAAGGGCTGGCAGTGGAACTAAGGAGCAGAATGATTATAGTATGTAAACAGGATGCTAGATATCTTCAAAAAAATAAACAATTATTGAGCAGGAGCTAGAAAGCAATCATTGTGCTAGAAGATGCTTCATGTATGTTATCTTAATTAATTTTCCTACCAACCCTCTGTAGCAGGTAGCATTAATCCCCATTTTATAGAAGAGAGGAAAACTAGAGTTCAGTGAATTTAGAGGCAGTAACTTCTCCTGGTATGTTACTGGTGTGTGACAGATCTGGGAGACTGAATGTTCTTGTCCATGTTTGCCTTACTCCAAATTATGCTATTGCCACTACAACAAATGACATTCTTCTGTGGTGTCTGGAAGGGTGCTGATTATATTAGTTTTTAACTGTCTTTTTTCAGTCTATGCTAGTGTCTAATCACTGTTATTTTTGGCTAAATTTTGCCTTCTGATTAACAGATTCTATGTGATAAATCATTTTTGTTGTTTGATCTCCTCTGGGATGGTACTGACCATGCTTAAAATAAATTTCAAATTAGATATATGATAGGTTTAATTGTCTTTCATGCATATGGAGAGAAATGTTATCAATCACTCCCTTTTATAATTTCTGTAGGTCATGTAATTTTAGCTATGGAAAGGCAGAAGCAAGAAAATCCAATTTACAGTATAAAGAGAAAAGTATTTAATCTCTACTTGTAATAATGGTTTAAACTGTTACATAAGATAAAAATGATAAATAGGGCTTAAGCATGTTTTTGCCTTTAGCTTTTACCATAAAAGGAGTTCCTCAGTATTTCTATATGTATAAATTTGACCAAATTGTAAATTGGTTGACTTAAAAGTAGAAACATTTACAAAAATGTTTCTTTTATAGGTGCAGCCTTGTCTCCAGGTCAATTTGTTTTTCAATGGCTCAATCACAAACCTTGGATCTAGCAAGAGGTCTTATACAGTGATACAGTGGAGGACTAGTCTTTGATATGGTGTATTGTTTTTCTCTGAAAGCAGCTCACTGTGTCATGTTAATTTGTTGTTGTTTTTCCTGGATCTCTTCAACTGTGGCTTATCTCTTGAAAATGTGAATTTAGTATATTGGGAAACTGGAGTGAGACACAACTCATCTTTTTTGATGTTATACTTCCTCTCTTAAAAATTCTCTTTGGATGGTAAAAACATAAAAGTTACTTAATTCATGTATTCAACAAATATTTATATATACCAGCCATGTTTTTTTAATTAAGTTAACATATTATGAAATACAAGTGTTAGGCTGAACTATATGAAATTGTCATTTTTGTAGGTCAAAAAATGGCTGAATATTGTCAAGTTTATAAATTGTCAACCTAATAAATGAATTTAGAATTTCCTAAGGAAGACATCTCCTGAAATATTAATTTATGCTGTTATCCAGCTATTTTTTTCTTTAAAGTTACTTGAGGTTAACCTGAATTGTGAAATTGGTTTGAAATTTTAAGTTGATAACACTTTCCATTTTCTTTTTTTGTTGTTGTTAATCTGCTTATAACAGGTAACATCTGATAGAGTTGTTGTCTAGGTCTCTAAGAGAGATATCTGAGTTAATTTATAAAAGATGTTGTGAAATTTTTTTTAATGCATGGTGTTTTCTATGTCCTTTTTTAGTGATATGTGATTTGGTCGTATTTTCAAAGGTTTGTGCTTTCTGGAAATCTACATGGTGGCTCAGTGGTAGCAAGCTATCCTTTTGATGATTCTCCAGAACATAAAGCCACTGGAATCTATAGCAAAACCTCGGATGATGAAGTCTTTAAATACTTGGCAAAAGCTTATGCTTCAAACCACCCCATAATGAAAACTGGTGAGCCTCATTGTCCAGGAGATGAAGATGAGACTTTCAAAGATGGAATCACAAATGGTGCACATTGGTATGATGTGGAAGGTATGCAAAGCATTGAATTTACTATATTTTTCCCCATTGTTCATTTAGTTTTCTAAAGAATATTTCAGGTGGAAAAGAAGAAACTTTGTAGAATTCTACTTTTTAAAATCTTACTTCTTTTTATGTTTGGAATTTTCAAACCCATATTAAAATTGAAAAATTATATGAACACCTGTATATCCTTCATTTAAGTTCATACTGTTACCTTATCCCAAATGCCCTGCCTCTCCACCCCCGCCCCCCTCTTTTTTTCTCCCTCTCTCCACATACACAATCTTTTGCCACCATCCAAAAGTAGGTTGCAGGTTTCAGGACTCTTCACTTATAAGTTCTTCAGTGTGTATTTCCTAAGTACAAGGACATTCTCCTGTACAATTGTATTACCATAAATAAAAAATCAACAATAATTCAATAAATCATCCCACATGCTGTCCATAACTCACATGTCCCTTTTTTATCACCAAAATAACCTGTAGCCCCTTTTCTCCAAATCTAAGGTTCAGACATTGTGTTTGACTCTTGTAAAGAGTTCAGATAGGTTGTCCTATGGAACATTCCATAATCTGGATTTATCACTTTCTTCATTATAAGATTAGGTCAAAATTTCCAGCAAGCCCATTGTAAAGATCAGCATTCCCCAGCCTTTTTGGCATCAGGAACCAGTTTCGTGGAAGACGATTTTTCCACGGATTAGATGAGGGGATGGTTTCAAGATGATTCAAGTGCATTACATTTATTGTGCACTTTATTTCTGTTATCATTGCATTGTAATATATAATGAAATATATAGCATCACTGCCTCAGCTCTGTCTCAGATAACTAGGTATTATAAGGAGTGCTCAACCTAGATCCCTTGTATGCACAGTTCACAATAAGTTTCATGCTCTTATAATAATCTAATACACCGCTGATCTGAAAGAAGGTGGAGCTCAGGCAGTAATGTGAGCAATGGGGAGCTGCTGTAAATACAGTTGAAGCTTCAAATCCCTCACCTCTTGCTGTGGCCTGGGACCCCTAACAGGATTGGGGACCCCTGATATAGATAACATCATGTATCATATCAGTTGGCACATAATGTGAAGCTGCAAGTGGCCAAGTTGGATAGCTTAGTTAATATGTTGACCACCAACAACCAGATCACTCCATTTAAAATTTTTTCAAGATAGTGTCTTGCTCTCTTGTCCAGGTTGGAGTGCAGTGGCGTGATCATAGCTCACTGTGACCTCAAACTCTTGAGCTCAAGTGATCCTCCTGCCTCAGTCTTCCAAAATGCTGGGATTATAGACATGAGACATCGTGCCTTACTCACATTTTTCCATTTTATATAAAGGCACATTTTCCTTTTGTATTTTAATCTGTGGGTTGATTGTGAAATATTTTTGTTGTTTCAGTTAAAATATATTTAACATAAAACTTACCATTTTAGCCATTTTTAATTGTAGAACTCAGTGGCATTAATTATATTCACAGTGTTGTGTGACCATCACCACCATTTCCAAAACTTTTTCATTGCCCCAAACAGAAACTCTATAGCCATTAAGTAATAATTCCCATTCCCTCACCACCCCCCACCCACCAGCCATTGGCAACCTCTAATCTACTTTCTAACTCTATGAATTTGCCAGTTTTAAATATTTCGTATAACTGGAGTTATACAATACTTGTCCTTTTGCATCTGGCTTATTTCATTTAGCATAACGTTCTCAAGGTTCATCCATTTTGTTGCAGGTGTCAGAACTTTATTCCTTTTTACAGCTGGATAATGCTCCTTGTATGTATATCATACATTTTGTTTATCCATTTATCTGTTGATGAGCACTAAGTTTTTTCCACCTTGTCTACTGTGAATATTGCTGTAATGAACATTGGCATACAAGTATCTGAGTCTTGTTTTCGATTCTTTTGGTTTATACCCAGGAGTGGAATTGCTGGGTCATATAGTAATTCTACGTGTAGCTTTTGAGGAGCCACCAAACTGTTTTCCGTAGTGGTTGTACCACTATGGAAATATATATAAAAGTTTTAATTTGTCATAAAGTGTTTTTTTAAAAACTGGTAAAGTAGGCTTGAATTGTTTACCTTTTCTTTTTAAATGTTATGAAAACAGTGATTGCTCTTTTAAAACTTTTGATAGAAGGAACTTAGAAAGACAAAGCCAGTCCATGGAAATGTCATCAGTATAGACTTTTCTCTCTTCTTAGAATTTGCCCATGATTTGCCTTAGATCTTTCTTATCTTTTTACTGGCATCCATATTATAAAGTATCTTATGACATGTCTCTTCATGTACCTTTATTTAAACCTTTGAATTAATCTTTTACTTTTTTGTTAAGCCATGTGTACACAAAATGGGTCCTAAGTTTAAGAATATCTTCTAGAATTTTCTGATCTCCCTATAGTTTCTACTAGTGTTTCTTGTATATAATAAGCATCTACAAAGAGTTTGAATACTATTTAGAAGCCATACTTTCTTTTCATAGCAGTTGGAGGTGATTTGAAGACCATTAAAAATGTTTTTATAGTCCGGGTGCAATGGCTCATGCCTGTAATCCCAGCATTTTGGGAGGCTGAGTTGGAAGGATTGCTTGAGGCCAGGAGTTTGAGACCAGCCTGGGTAACATAGCAAAACCCCATCCATGTGTGGTGGTGCTTGCCTGTAGTCTTAGCTACTTTGGAGGCTGAAGCAGGAGGATCATATGAGCCCAGGAATTTGAAGTTTCAGTGAGCCATGTTCTTTAATTGTGAGAACTTGTCTCAAAATCAAAAACATTTTTTTTTATAGTTAAGGGACATACTTTAATATGTGATCCTTACATTTCAATCTTTAGTAAATATACTTAATAAAACCTAATTTTGTGAACTGGTAGTTTTGTGATCTAGTCAAGTTGTTTTATTAATTTGAGATGATATTATACTTAAAATAATGGGTTAAACAATTACCTTTTTGGAAAAAGTTATAAAAAACTAGAAAGTAATATCTAATTGTTAATTAATTGAAGAAGGTGAATCTATCTTATACTATTCAAAATATAAATACTCTGCCTTCACCAAAAGCAAATGTACTTGGGTATTAAAGACAGAGATTATTTGGTTAAACCAGTTATCAGATTTTTCTGATTCTTCAAACATCTGAAGAAGTTACATTTTACTGCTGCCATTGATATTGTTTTTATGAGCATCAGCTTTTCTCCTGTTTCAGCTGAATGATCAGACACGTTTTATGCTATTTCTACAATAATAGCTAACCTGTTTATCTTCCTACCTCAGCAAATATCAAGCAGTTTCCCCTTGAAGAGGAGACTGTGATGGTTTCAGTAGTTTTAACAGGGCAAATTCATTTTGTTTATCTTATACAGGACTGCAGTGAGTAAGATGTTGTGAAACCTTGTGACTGGGCATATATTCAAACCCGGATGTCCTGGAGTAATTTTCCTAATCCTCTGTTTGATATATTTAAGAATTGTAGCTCAAAGAAGTATAGACTTTTAGAGCTGAAAGTGAATATATTGATTTTTAGTCCAAGCCTTTTGCTTTATGGAAAATCAAGACCCAAGTGAGGAAATAAGTTGTGCAATATAATTTATTCATTTAGCAAGTATTTTACAAATATTTACCAAGTACCTGCCACATCCTGTACACTGTATTAGGTGACAGGAATACAGTGGGAGCAAAACAGAGACAGTTCCTGCTTTCAAGGATCAGACAGTATGTTAGTAGTGTGAAATGTGTGGTGATTTGACCCTTATCGCTTTTGCCTTCATTGCCAGAATTGACTCAGCATATGTAGCTGCCTGTGTGAGTGAGCCTTACATCTCTAAACATGTCTCTCAAACCTGCAGGATCCATTTAGAGAATGACTGTCCTAATAAGATCTATGAATAGTCATGCTCCCCTGCTAAAGCCTCATTTTTGTGAGAGCCTAGACTGGACTTGTTCATGGAGCAGGGTGCTATCTTTTTTTTTTTTTTTAAATCACAGTGTGCTGATTTGTATGATTTGCCTACCATTTTTTTCTTCACAGCTTTGAAGACATTATAAAAATAATCTGATGGTTTTATGTATTTATTCCAAAACAGATTTAATGAAACTGAGACGTAGTTTTAGGTCAATTTTTAAGAATTGCCCTCTTAAATTACAAAATTTAAGAAGGAAGAAGTAACCCTAGACAACCTATAATTGAAATTTTATTATCAGAGTCATGGTTTTGTGTAACTCTTAGTCATTTTCTTGGGTAGAACATTGTTATATTTTATTTCCCTGCAGATAGAAGGACAGTAGAAGATAGTACGATATAGTGGCAAAGAGAGCTTTAGAATCCTACTGCCTTGGGTTTGAATCTCAGCTCTGCCTTGGTTAGTTCTCTGTGTGCATGAGAGAGAGAGAAAACTTTGGACAAGTTGATGAATTTCTCTAAGCCTCAATTCCCATATATGTAAAATTAAGGTGAATACTATCTACCTCACAAGATTATGAGACTCAAGTAGGAATGTGTATAAAGCACTTAGCCTAGCATCTGTTATCATGGTTATTTATCTCCACTAGAGTTTAAACCTCATGAGGGTAGGAATTTTGTTTTATCTATCCCGTTATCTATTTCTAGTACATAGAACCATGCCTGGTTTATAGAAGGCAAATAATAAGTCTTTTTCGAATAATTGAATTTTTGCCATCTGAAAAGAGTACATAGTTATTTAAAATTTTAAGTAGAAGATCTGTAGACTAGATAATTTTACAAAAATGTATAAAAATATTCTTTCTAGTTTTGCTCTACTCTGAAAAAATAAACTTGCCTTACTGGTAGACCCTAGATATGTTGTTTTTTTTTTTTTTTTTTTGAGTTGGAGTCTCACTCCGTCGCCTAGACTGGAGTGCAGTGGCCACTCCCAGCCACCGCAGCCTCGACCTGCTGGGCTCCGGCGATCCTTCCACCTCAGCCTTCCGAGTAGCCGGAACTACTGGCATGTGCTACTACACCCGGCTGATTTTTTGATTTATTGTAGAGATGAGGTCTCACCAAGTTGCTCAGGCGGGTCTCAAACCCGCGGGCTCAGGCAATCCACTCACCTCAGCCTCCCAAGGCGCGGGATTACAGGCTGAGCCACCGAGCCCGGCTTTGTATTTTTTTTAACTCTTAGTCATTTACTTACATTTGATATATATTTTTATACATAAAAAAATTCGTGAGACAATACTTACCTTTGTTATATATTTTGGTATTCTATCTGTTCGATTTCATTTTTAAAAAGTATGTCTAAACTCATGAATATATCTCACAACCCACTAATGGATTATGGCCTGCAGTTTGAAAAAGCACTATTCTTGATCACCCTGTGATAGAATTGATTTCTTTTCAAATTCTAAGTAGTAACAAAACACCATATAAGTTGCAGGTGAACTTACTCCTTGGGGTTTTCTTTTGCCCTGTCTTTTTTATATGTCTCAGTCATTTCCAGTGAGAACTGAGCTACAACTATTTATCTTAGATGTTCTACTTTTAGATTGCTTTCCTTATGAATGAGTATTGAGATGGGAAATTGGTCAGAAACTTGACTGTCAGGCCTATGTGTTGCTCATGTGAGTCTATGGATACTATGTTTAGTTAGAACAGCTGCCATAAAACTTTGTTTATCATTTTATTTTATTTTTATTTTTTGAGTCTGAGTCTCACTCTGTCATCCATGCTAGAGTGCAGTGGCACACTCATGGCCATTGCAGCCTCGGCCTGCTGGGCTCAGGCCTTCCTTCCACCTCAGCCTTCCAAGTAGCTGGAACTACAGGTGTGTGCCACCACGCCCAGCTAATTCTTTTTTTTTTTTTAAATTGTAGCGATAAGGTCTGGCCAAGTTGCCCAGGCTGGTTGCAAACCCCTGAGCTCAGGCAGTCCTCTCACCTCTGCCTCCCAAAGTGCTGGAATTATAGGTGTGAACCACCACACCTGGCTATATTTATCTTTTTAATCCACTACTAACTTGGGGCTGAGTCTTTCCAAACTGGTAATTATGATTTTTTTCTTCTTTGGAAGAAGAAGAAAATGTTCCGTGGATTTATGAAACTCTATTCCCTCTTCTTTTATACTGTAGGCAGAGAGTTATGAAATGTAATCAGATTGCATACAATGTAACCAGTTCAGCTTTTTTGTGTGTATATATAAACTCCTTTAATCGTGTGGATAATCATTCTTTCCTTAAAGTAGAGGTCAAAGTGAGCAGCACCAGTGAGCTCTAAATATTGAAATGTGTTTGACTTGAAGTAGATTGCTGACAGAAGGAGGAGAACGTGGGGAAAATAATTACACAACTGTTTTCAACAGCATAAAAGGGCCAAAAAGCTTATTTTTGAGGAGTGTTTTCTGTATTATTGAATAGAGCATAGTAGAGAATTAACCCATATAACACCAGAAAATTGTAACCTAAAACAAAAAAAGAATTAAATGAACAGTGTATAACTGAAAAAATACAATATCTTATATTAAGAAATAGAGAAATCCATAAATATAGCAAGAAACTTAAAGCATGCCTTTCTTAGTAACTCTTAGATCATGATGACAAAAATATGAACAGTCCATTTGAAGACTGTGAATAAACCAATCTCGCCTAATGAACACGTACAGAATACTGTCCTTATATCTAATTTTCCTGTGGAGTGTGTTTACTAATCTGAGGTATAGATGATTAAGAAACTTACCAGTTTTACTTAGGGAAGATGTGTCTGGTTCTATTAGTGCTTGTGTTACTTTGTTTTTTAAATTATATATTAAAAACAAAACAAACATACAAAAGTTTAAAATAAAGGGTTTCTGAATCTTTGCTGGTTTCACATTTTAATAGAATCAAGTCTGAATTTATTAGCTTTGCAGTGAAGTTCGCACAGTCTGACTTAAGCCTACATTTCTAGCCTCATTTCCTACCTCTCCCCTGCCACCAGACTACTTGTCCTTCTCTTCAAATGTGAACCTTCACACATTACACTACGCTATTCTGTCTGGAATGCTTTTCACCAGTTTAGCTGTAACCTTCTCTTAAACCTCTCCTATAGTAACTGTCACTATCTTGCCTTACAGAGCTTTTTGTTTATAAGAGTACCATTAGTTTAATGCTTATCCACTTAATGCTGTTCATTGTCTTGTGTCTCCTGTTAGAGTGTAAATTCTTTGCTATAAGGACAGTGTGGTGCTATACATTTTGGAGTTGTATTTGCAAAATGTATTAGCAGGGAAAGAGTCCTAGAGGAAGGGCGATTAGGGCTTTTTTTTTTACATTCACTTGCAATGAGGTCTCTTTTGGGGAAAAGAACTTTATCTAGAAGGGATACGTGGGAATGAAAAGGGAATATAAGAGATATAAGAAATTGTGTGAGAAGAATTGACCATTAGTTAAATGGTAAAAGAGAATGTCAAGAAGAACAAGGACCCAAAGATATGACTTGAGGTTTTTGAGCCTAGATAAGTAAGAATGGTAATGATTATGAGAATGGGAAAAATTAATTAGAGGAATGTGCACATGTACATGTGTGCATGTGTGTGTATGTGTGTGTATTTTCTCTTCAGGTCAGAGAGATGTGAAAATTGGAGGCGGTACTTGATGTGCTAGTCACAAGCACCCAATGGGCAGTTAGGAAATAGGTTCTAGAGGTTAAGAGAGAGGTCAGGATGAAAAAGACTTAGGAGTTATGAGACATTTGGAAGGCATATGGCAGTGTACATACTTTTGAAAGTTGAGTTGATAGTGTTTCCTGGCATAATTTAATTGCTTGGAACTAGAAATTCAACCAGAATATATATATATATAAATGAACAGATGGGTACTTTTTCACCTCCAAAGTGAATGCATTTCTGACATTTTATACTAGGATGTTTTCTTTAAGAAATGCTGACAATTCAGATATTAATTCTCGGCCTGTTCATGTTTTAAGAGTACAATGAATAAGCAAATGTGCATTAGTAAAGTGCTCTGTCTTACCTGATCTTGTACATTGAAGAGGTAGTTGAGTCTCTTTCTTCCATTTTCTTTCTCTTTTTCTAATCTGAGTGCTGCCTAATTTAAAAGGAAAGCAAAAAGGTAAAACAATACTCCAAAACAGAATATTTGCTTCTACTTGAGTCATTAGTTTGGCTTTAGTAAACTGAAATATAACCTAATATAAAACCTGACCTTTAGGAAAAGTGCAGTTGTATACTTTGTGATAATAGGCCAATGAAGGTTGAGAACCTAACACTGCCCAAATCTTTAGATCTAATGTCTATAAATTAGATGTGTTTTTTTTTTTTTTCTTTTTCTGTTTTACTCAGGTGGTAGCGAATGGGAGAGTACTTTAAAAAAAGAAAAAGTAAAATACATTTCAAAGATCTGTGTGGGAGACAGTGTTAACCAAGTTAAATTAAACAAAACAGATGTGGGACTGTGTAATTTAGTAGAATCTCTAAAATCTAATCTCTGTAGAATTATATCATTAGCAAATACATATTCAGTGGGAGTAGTGAAGGAAATAGATTTTCACTAGATAAATCGCTCAGAATACAAAGACTAGGTTCAATTAAGATTTGATCAGGCCGGGCTTGGTGGCTCAGCCTGTAATCTCAGCACTTTGGGAGGCTGAGGCGAATGGATTGCCTGAGCCTGCAGGTTTGAGCCTGGGCAACTTGACGAGCCCTCGTCTCTACAATAAATCAAAAATTAGCCAGGCATGATAGCCCGTGCCTGCATTTTTGGCTACTTGGAAAGCTGAGGCAGAAGGTCAACACTGGGGTGGCTGTGAGCGTGTCACTGCACTCCAGCCTGGGCAACGGAGTGAGACTAACTCAAAAAAAGAAAAAAAAAAAGATTTGATCAACATAAACTTAAATTTAAAGATTAGGAATTTGGGGAATTTTTAAAAGGAAAACCTCTGATTTATTCATTTCTTTTGGCCCAGATTTTTCATTTAAAAATTTTTTTATGTCCATATTGCTCATTAGCTTTTAAAAATATCTCGGGGAATATGAAATTATCACTTAACTCACTTATTGTCTATAAAGAAATTGTTCACAAAAGTCAAAAGTTGTAAGAGAATTTTTCACTCTCCTTTGAAGTAATTTTATTAAAGTAATAACATTGAGCTCCAAATTGTAAAATGGAAATTGCCTATCTGTATTCCTACATTCTAAAATGCTTTTCCTATGTAAAAAGTCACATTATAGGTTTTCTGTAAAAGAGCAATAGGATTCTTGTGCAATACAGTTTACTTCATAGTTGGCTTGCTGAGGCAGGTAAAAAAAAAAAAAAAAAAAACTTGATATGTTTAAGTCTTAACACTGAAGCAGTGACTGTATTTTTTTTGTTGACTTTCTGCTTGAGACAGAACAGTACATCTTTAGTATTTTTGAATGAGGGTTGAATTTATTGAAGACTCTCCTTCCCTGTAAAGTTAAATCTCTCTGTAGTGAAAACAGTAATAGGGACTTGTTTTATGATAGATGAATTGAGTATCTTAAAGCATATGAAGATTAGTTGTGAGACAAATGAATTGAAAGAGTTTAGTGAGTATGATAGATCCTTTGATCAGAAGATTTAGCCATCTATAACAATTAGTATTATATTGATCACAATTTGTGGTAATGCTGGTCAAATTTTGAGTAGTTACACTTTGAGTCTTTTATTTTTATTTTTATTATAAAGATGTAGGGCACATTTCAGGGTTAGGTATACAAACATTGATCATGCAGGCACCCTTGTTGATGAGGTATGCCCCTCTCTCCCCTAGCAGCTTCCCTCAATTGTCAATCTCACCCCCCACCCCCAGTTTCCCACTACTGCCAAATCGCTTTCTTATAGTCTTGTTTTTTGATACACTATAAAGGAATGAAAGCATGGTAATTTTCATTGTACATTGCGTTCATTTTTTTTTGATTTTTTTGGATTAAAAGTTAGGTTTAAAAGCAAAATGTATACCTTTTGACTTTGTCATTTCCCTCTGTGAGTAGAGGAAATAGTCAAATCAGTGGTATTCAAACAGAAGTATTTATGGGGAGGAGGGGAGACTAGTTAGTTTGGATACGTTTAAGGAAATTAATTTCCAAATCTTCAATTTCTATGCCTACTCTCTTCTAGAATTGATCTTCCTGAGAAAGATGCTTGCTGTGGAGATTCCTCTCATATCCTCATATCTTCTTCTCTCACTTGACTGAAGACAAACTTTTCTACCCATCTGAATCAAATTATGGTATATTGCTGGGTCGTATAGAAGGTCAATTTCTAGTTTTTTTAGAAATTGACATACTGTTCTCCATAGCGGTTGAACTAGTTTGTACTCCTACCAACAGTATAGAAATGTTCCCTTTTCTCCACATCCTTGCCAGCATTTTTGTTTTGTTTTGTTTTATTAATGATGGCCATTCTCACTGGAGTTAGGTGGTATCTTGATGTGCTTTTGATTTATGTTTCTCTGATGATTAGTGAGGCTGAGCATTTTTTCATGTGTTTGTTGGCTGCTTCTGTATCTTCTTTTGAGAAGTGTCTATTCATGTTTTTTGCCCATTCTTTAACGGGGCTGTTTGTTTTTTTCCCTTTGGCACATTTGAGTTCCTTGTAGATCCTGGATGCTAGACTTTTGTCAGTTATAGAGTTGGCAAATAATTTTTCCCATTCTGTGGCACGTATATACAATGGGATATTACACAGCCATAAAGAAGGACAAAATTATGGACTTCACAGCAACTTGGATAGATTTGGAGTCCATCATACTCAATAATCCATCACAGAGTACCACATGTTCTCACTCATGAGTGGACACTGAACACCTATCATAATACTACAAAAAAGAGATTGGCAGTAGCAGTATACTGCGGGGGTAGGGGGGAGCACATAACATCAGTAAGGGTACCTGATCCTAATCCAGGCGAAACGAAGTCCCAACACTTTACCTGTAGCGGTTTACACTTATGTATGCAATCCTGACTTGCACCCCACAACTTAAAAAAAAATTATGGTATATTGCCTCAGAATTTTACAAACGTCAAGGGCACTAAAAAAAAGAGATCAATTTGGTGATTACTTGTTTTTATGATGATTACTTACCATAAAAGCATCACTCCAAATTTTTCATTGAAAGATGTATTTTCAGGATCGCTCCATCAACAAGAAATATCTATCCTAAACATATATGCACCCAACATAGGAGCGCCAACCTTCATAAAGCGGCTTCTGGGAAAACTAAAGAAAGATATCGACTCTAACACCATCATAACTGGGGACTTTAATAC